>MU385968.1:0-89630 GCA_022497145.1 Rostrohypoxylon terebratum
ATAATGACGTCTACAACTAGTTCCACCAGGCACCTCATGCAATACGTATGAAGTAGTGCTACGGAACACCGTAGACCGATTGACTGCAACGCACACAGATATCGTAGTGAGACTAGAAAGATTCCATGGAAATTTATAAAAAGAGTGTATTCCGAAGATCTATCTAGCATCCATATTAAATCTAATACACGTATCTATGATATATTGCCATATCTAAGGATCAAAAGGTGCGCATTCTAACCCGTCTATCCCTCAAGACCGACCCAAATCTATGTAGTTAAGAAGGGAAATGCTCGGGATAATCTAGATAATGAGTAGATGCAGTTAACGAAAAATCTTTGTCAGAACTGCTTAGTCATATTAGTCATCAAATCCCGCCCCGGATCTCCCGAGTCTTTTCCCATCCTCAATCCTCAAAATCCAACTCTAATTCTGAGAAAAACCCAACCAAACATCTAAACACGGGAATACGCGCCCTCTAACTCAACGCAAGCGCGTCGAATCGACGTAGATACCGTTTCGATATTATCAGCATCGAAGACCTGGAAATGGTTACCAGGAATGTCCACCCAGCCTATCTTAGACGCGGTGACCGTTTCCCATCCGCTGATTGCCCCGCGCGGGCTGCGTCGGTCTTGTAACCACTCATTCTCAAAAAGTTCCGGGTCAGACGGATCCTGCCAACCCTCCCGCGAACGCAGCAAGAAGACACGCGGCGTGGGCAACGCTTCGGGTGATTCGGGCGCGAAAGAACCAAGTAAACTCGCGCACGAAGCAAAACTTCGCCGCGTCAGAGCGCGGATCGCTTTCGCTGCTTCGGTTCCAGGAACCTTTGTTTGGCCTGTCACTGCATCGATGATGCGCGGTGATAGCGGCTGATGGTTTAGCGGTGCGGGGGAGTCGATCAGGACTACGCCGATGACATTGTGGCCTTGAGCGACAAGCCGACGCGCTGCTTCGAAGGCGACGACGCCGCCGAATGACCAACCTCCTAGTAGGTACGGGCCGGCGGTCGTGGCGCTGATTTGGCGCGCGTAGTCATCGGCCATCGCGCCAAGGCTAGTCCATCCGTCGAATGGATCTAGGAGCTTCGGGTCATGCAGCGCGTAAACGGGGCGCCCGAGGGGTTGCAGGCGGTGGTAGTGCGTGCACACGCCACTGCCATCGTGGATCAGAAAGAGGGATGGCTCGCGCTTGTCGTTGCCTGTGAACTGGGACGAAGGAGCTGCTTGCACGAGCTCCGGTTGTTGCTTTAAATTTAAAATTTGCGTGACTTTGTCTATTGTTGCTGGACTGAAGAGTACTTTGGATGAATCTGTACCTCTGATGGGCGTTGCAGGAACAGCCGGGGTTGCGGTCGGGGATGTTGCGCCTGATGAAGATGCAGGGCTCGTTGATAATGACGAGTTCAAGCTTGAGACAGCGGAGCTACTATCTTGTGGTGATTGAGGGTAGCCGCTTAAGATCTAGAGACGTGTTAGAATTGTGGCACCTTGGAAGAAAAGACAGGGGACTCCGAGAGCACCACTTACTAGCTTCTCAATATCGCCCACTGTGTGGCATTCGCCTAGCTCCATAGGCGAGATATATCCGCCGTTACTGATCTTTGATAGGCTCGATTCCAACTCGAAAATCATAAGCGAATCTATACCTAGCGCCGATAACTCGGAACTTGAGTCAATGTTATCGACATCTCCGTTGCAAGTTTCGGCGATTATCGCGCGAGTGAGACTCTTGATGTCGAGGGTATCATTGTGGACATCGAATATGGCTTCGTTTGGCGTACCGATTTCTGAATTGGGTGGGGTGTCTGTAGTATCTTGTCCAGAGCAGAGCCTCTCAATATCGCCAATGGTGTGACACTCAGCCAAGTCGGATACGTCTAATTGAGGATAGGCTGATGACAACTGGGCCTCTAATTCGATCATCAGCAATGAGTCAAATCCAAACGCTTCCAAATTTGACTCCGAAGATAGGTCGGCCGCATCTGCCCCACACGTCTGGGCTATCAAGTTCTTCACGGCAACGTTTGATTGGGGCGGCGGCGTGGAAACGGCTATTTGAGGCACAATAGACTTCTTTGTAGCTTGAGGATGTTGAGGAATTGGTGTTGTGTTCGTCTTCGTGGTCGACGACGCTTGCCCTCTCCTTGATTGTATACCGAACGCCTGGCTAATTTTAGCCAATTGGACTCTCTGGAAGGCCATTCCCTTGAAGGATGCCATCACACCTTGTTCGTCAATCGCTTGTGCGTCAGCAATGAAGAGGCCCTCTTTAGGTAATTCAACCACGGTGCAATGGACGTCGAACATGGTTCCGGGAGAGGCTGGTTCACGGAGGACCAAAGCTGACTCTACTTCCTTGCAAATGCAAGCCTCGCCACTAGCAATGGACAGATTCGCAACAAACCCGGCCACATGCAACAAAACATCCATGAAAATAGCGCTACTATCCGCCGCCGTATTAGAAGGCGTGCTTGAGGATTTGCATCGCGCGTATGCTTCATCACAATCTGGACTGATGCGGATGTATTGCACCTGTTGGTATAACTTGGAGTATGTAACCACTCGAGTGAAGACATTTTCATACATGGCTTTTGTCGAAAGAGTTTCCAAGATGGTGTTTGGGTCAGGACGGATGAATCGATCGATCTGCCTTTTGACCATACGGGCGGCTCGCACGTATTTCTGCTCCGCGGACGTCCTAACCTTGCATTTCAGGTTCCCCTTACAATGAGCATTAGCGCGGCTAGAATCAGTGCCGCTGGCGAAAGATGAGACTTCAAAGCCAAACTCGCTCCGAGTCCCACTAGATGGAGAGATGCGAATGCGGATTACTGCGGTGGACTGGCTTGTGTAAAGGAGCGGGGCAACATAAGTTATGTTTGACAACGACCAAGCCGACTCTGTTGTCTTTTCTGGTAGCATGTCCTGTATAGCCGATAACGCCATTTGGTGATACACTGACGCCGGGCAGAGTGCGTGCTCGCAGACAATGTGGCCAGTGATAAACTCTTTCAGAGACTGGATCGAAGTCTCATAGATCCCAGTGAAGCCATTAGTCTCGGATGCCCTTTGGACAGTCCGACTCAGGAATATGTTACTGGATGTCACAACATCCTGAACTTTTTCGGGCACTCCAGTCAAGAGTGCCGATGTCTCATGAGGATACGACACTACGAACTCGGATTGGAAGAATGGCAAGCCGGGGAGGTTCACTAATTGAGTCTTGTCCTGGAATTCGAAAGCCTGGCGCCAATTGACCGGGGCTGCTTTTTGGTAGAAATGACCCAAAAGTTGTGACAGAGTTGCGGATGGCGAGGCGCCCTTTCGCAAACATGGTATCAAATCGACCTGTGCTGACGTAGCTTGCGTCGAGACCATTGGCAGAAGGGAAGCATGAGGTCCAAGTTCTACCCAGTGGGTCTTAGTTGCGTCGGGAGAGCCCAGATACTCATCCAGGCCTTGCTGGAAGGCTACCGTCTGGCGCGAGTGACGCGCAAAGTAATCAGGAGTAAATATATCTTCGCCCGCTGGTACTATATGTCCTAAGACATTTGAAACCACAGGTATGGAGGGCTTCCTCAATGCCACTGTATTCGCATATTTGATCAGCTCGGGTAGGATCGGGTCCATGGCATCTGTATGGTACGCCAATGGAACATCGAGAAGCTTGCTCTTGATGCCACCCACGCTTTTGACATGGTCCTTGAAAACCTGCAACTGAGGTACCGGTCCACCGACTACGCAGTCTGTGCGGCTGTTATCGCATGAGATTGACAGCTTCTGGAAACGAGAGTCGCCTGTTATTAATGCCCGCGCATCAGATGCTCCGATATTCACTGCCAGCATTGAGGTTTTCCCAATTTCACACTCGGTCACCATCAATTGGGCTCGGCGTGCAACTAAAAGAGCACCACTGGATATGTCCAAAACCCCGGCAGTTACGAGAGCAGCGTATTCCCCGAGACTAATTTCGAACGTTAGCGACAGTGCAGATGGAAGGAATATAGGGAGTCTCACCTATGCCCAACGACTATATTAGGCATAATATTCCACGATATCAGCAACTGAGCCAGCGCAACTTCCAGCGCATATATAGCAGACTGGAAGGCCTGAAGCTGTGAGGTTTTATCTTCCGAGTTGGAATTGGTTGTGCTGCTTGGATCAATGATTTCCAAACATCCTGGGAACCCATTTCTCTTCAATATTTGATCGCATTGATGGATGGTTTTTGAGAAGACGGGATAGATGGACATGAGCTGCTGACCCATTCCTAGATATTGGGACCCCTGTCCAGAAAAGACAAAAGCGATGCGAAGCTCAGGTGCCTTTTTAAATGGCACATGGCTGGCCTCAGCACTCCCCAAGCCCTTTATCAACTTTTCAACCGAATCGGCTGTTACTGAAATGCGGTGGTCATAAAGTTGGCGACGCGCCGTCATTGTGTAGCAGATGTCGGCTAGTGAAGACCGTTCTGTTGAAAGTGTGCCGGTCAAGTGGGCAATCAACTCTTCGCGAAGCTTGTCAAGGACCTTGGTACTCTTTCCGGACAAGCCTAGAACATATGTTTGCGCATCGCCGGTAACAGTAGGTCGGGATGCGGCAGGAGCATCATACTCCCGAAGGATTACAGCGGCATTTGATCCGGCGGCTCCGAAGTTATTTATCAGTGCTAGTCTTGGTTGACCCTGAGGCCGTTTCCAAGATGTCACTTCGCGATCGATTATACAACCGTCTACACCAAGTTTCTGAATCTTGGGGTTCAGATTCTTTAAAGAGACCTGAGGTGGTATTTTCCCATATTTCATCATAAGGACCATCTTAGCCAAAGCGGCTGCACCTGATGCTGCTTCGGCATGGCCAATATTTGCTTTGATCTATCCAACATTTCATACGTCAGTTATTGATGTCTTCGCCTAAGGGAAGGGTCACTTACTGATGTAAAGTGTACCGGGTTCCCGGGGCTACGGCCGCGACAAAGCGCGCCTCGTAGACTCTCTAGTTCATTCGGATCTCCAGCTTGAGTTCTAGATCACGAAAGAAGTGATTAGTGATCCGCGACGCAATAAGTGTTGTAAATACAAGTCCTTACCCTGTTCCGTGCGTTTCGACAGCTGTGAGTTGGTGGGGATGAATCTTTGTCTTCTCTAGTAGCCGGCGAAATAGGTCCTCTTGGGTGGGGGAGTGAGGATGCGTAATTGAATGCGCATTTCCACTTTGATTCAATTCAATCCCCTTGATGATAGCATGGATTCGGTCGCCTTCTGCAAGTGCATCGCGCATCTTCTTGATAATGAAGATACCACAGCCTTCAGAACGACAGTATCCGTCCGCAGAAGCATCGAAGGCTTTACACTGGCCTGTGGGGCTAAGGAAATGTGCACGGTCAAGTCCAAGATACATCTAACACATGTCAGCTCAAATATCATTACTCTTGCTTGGTAAGAGGAAACTATGGAAGTACTTACATCTGGGCTAGTAATGACGTTTACACCGCCTACGAGTGCCGCCTTGCAGTCACCGGCTGTTAGGGCCCTCACTGCTTGGTGAAGCGCGACCATTGACGAAGAGCAAGCGGTATCAAGCGTAATTGATGGACCACTCCAGCCAAAGTAGTACGAGATACGTCCACTCTGGAAAGCCCGTAGTGTTCCTATGTGGTATAAGCTAAGTTTCATGAAAGGACCACAGACGATAACTTACCTGGGCTGTAGTACACGTCGATATCAGCTCGAAGATTTTCGGTATAATCAAGCGTGGCATTGCCGACAAAGCACCCAAATGTGTCCCTAGCGAAAGAGGGAGTTGAATCAGGAACATATCCAGCATTTTCCAGGGCGCGATAGGACGTCTGGAGGAGTACTCGTTGCTGGGGATCTATTGTCTTGGCCTCTCGGGGTGAGATTTCGAAGAGGTCATTGTCGAATAGGAATGGATTCTTCAAGAAGTTTCCGTATCTGGTATTGATCGATCGTTTCGCGCGATTCCCTTTCTCGTCTTTCTTCTGATAGAAGTCATCGATGTGGAATCTGGAGGCTGGGATTTCTGAACACGAGTTTACCCCGTTGCAAAGGTTATCCCATAGTTCGTCGGTGTCCGAGGCACCAGGCAAATCAACTGCCATCCCCACAATAGCTATGTCGTCTAACGAAATGCCAGAAGCGGAGGAGTCTATATCAACGGATGCCCCAGTGGCCGAGACGTCTCTAATTTCCACGGTCTGTGGTAATTTTTGTATGGATTTTGACACTCCATACCCCGGCCCGAAGTTCAAAATTTCGCACTGTTCTGAATCGGCGTATTGCTGAACTTCTGATAGAACTTTGTCTTGAACAGAGATCCAATCGACCGGTTCTAACAAGATCATCTCTAGAAGAAGCGAGACTAGCTGTCCGAGCCTCGTCGAAGTCTCCGATTGAGCGGAGAAAGATAAAGGTTCACCGGTTATAGTAGAGAAAAGAGGAGCCGCGGGATCTACTGAGGTTTCCCATCGTGAAGACAGTTCCCGCTCAAGGGTTCCCACCGTTTTATTGAAGGTCTCGCCTAACCTATCACGGCTGTGATATAAGGAGAAGACGTTTGTCGGTCGCGTTCTACATTGGGATGGAAGTTTCTCGACGAACTGTGCGAGCTGACGTCCCTCTCCGCTCAAGGTTACACAACTAGGTGAGTTCCTAGCGCTAACGTATATAGGAGCCTGATGATCCTGTTCAGCCGGTTAGCTTGGCTTTCAATGATTGGTTAGTCCCCCTCCTGTGAGGGTACATACGCTAATCAACCCGGTAATGATCTCGTCGGAGATATTATGAACTACCACGCTCCAAGGTAGATCGGGAGAGCAACCACGCCGAGAGAGGATCGCATGGCGATATGACTCTGAATTGATGCCGAGCCAAAGGGTTACGTGGAAAAAGTCCTGCGCACGCTGCATGAACTCTATCACATTGTGGGAAGTGGCCACCACAGCAGCGGGCAATAGGCCAGCACAAAAACCGGCAACCCTTTGGACACCATGGTTCCCTGACTGGCGGAGAAATCGGAATATTTGAACGAGGTAGATGGTTGTGTGCTGTATGACAATATTGTGGTGATATGTAAGAGGTGGTTGTATAAGAGTTTCCGGTTCGGTGAAGTCGTCTAGATCAACCGACTCTGGGGACAGATGGCCTTGCTCTATGGCCTTAACTATCTGCTTTCGAAAGGCAGTATGGCACGCCCGCAAGATGATCTGTGATTCTGGCAAAGAAGCATCTTGGACAGCTCTGTCCAAAGTGGTGCGTGAGAAGAGGGTCTCGGAGCCAAGGCCCGCAAATACAGCTACACGATACATTTTGAAGAAGACGAAGGACACACCGGATCTCTACGAACCATCCACTTTCCCAAGAGCGCCTTGGCTCTCCATTTAAGAGACATGTACGCCGATACATACCTATGGTTATCAAGAAAGTTTCCGGGCATTCTGGACCAAGGGAACTTGCCTATGTTGTGTCATGATAACGAGTATCTCCACTTAGGTGTCTCTCGTAGGAGCTGACAGATCAGTCCGATGTATGAACCGGCTAACATAAGCCAGAGAAGGTAAGCCCGCGCCAGCATGCTGCAACGAGGCGTAGTACAGCCTCAGTTCTCATGTTTTTCTCATTGTGAAATTTCAATAACATGTGATTCGTTTTTATTAGGAGCAAAACAATACAGCGTGGCCTAGCCCTATGTGGTAATACGCCCAATACTGCCAGGATTATGCGAATGACAAGGGACCTTAGTTTTACCGTTGTCATATCATGCTAACTTAGCTAAGGATCATTTGGGATCTTAGGTGTGTTATAGGTAATCCGTCCTCCCGCTCCTCTAGGTTTACCCCTATTCTTTCTTGCACGTTTTTGGGCGCACAAAGTGGACCCGGAAAGCGGGTCAGGATATTTATTGTGCGACATTCAAAGTCAGCAAATGGACAGGGGACGTAATTTAGGTGCTGTATTTTAGGTGCCGCGTCGACTATAACTCCGCAGACCCCGAGAAGCTCAGCTTTCTTGTAAAAGTTTCAAGTTCAATTGGCCAAATTTCTATTTAAGCTTATCGATAGATCGACTTTACTCGGTGTCTCCTGGTATAGACAAGGCGCGATAAAGCGGGATTTGACATTGGCTAGGTACATAATTGTAGACAACGATGACACTATGCGTACGAGTAGTTGCATGTACGGGGGGGTATTATAAAGAGATGGAAGATGCTTACATATCTTACGATGTACCGAAATCCTACCCGGGAATGAGTATCTCACCTCTCCGACTTGGTCATCTTGTCCCCTCTTCCATCCCGCCCAGAATTATTTCAACAAAAGGACTTCCTACCAAGTCGTCGTGACGCCGGACTACGCCTAGATAAAATCACTAATAACGAATTTCATTGCTACATTTAACTGTTGCTACTCTCAGACGACATTCCAAAATGACAGTCGACGGAACTCAAACCGGTGATAAATCCGCAAACTTCCAATTGCACCTCATCGTCATCGGTGCCGGCCTAGCCGGGCTTTCAGCAGCTATCAGCACTCGGCTGGAAGGACATCGTGTTACGGTGTTGGAAAAAGTTGCTAAATTAGAGGAAATTGGTGCTGGCTTGCAGGTCACTCCTAATGCGACTCGTCTGTTCCACCACTGGAATATCTACGATGAGTTAAGCTCCAAAGCCGCCATCCCTTCGTACCTGGCGATCAGGCGATACGATGGCACTCAATTATTATCCATTGAGGAAGATTTCCAAAAGACGGTGCTTGAGCGGTACAAAGCCCCTTTTTGGGACATTCACCGTGCCGATTTACAAGAGGCGATGGTAAATCGTGCAAAATCTCTCGGAGTCGAAATTCTCTTGGGTGCTGATGTTCAACATGTTGACTTCAAAACTGCGACGGTTACCACTCAAGATGGCCAGAAAGTGCAAGGGGATGTCATTCTCGGCGCCGATGGTTTGTGGTCTCGCACAAGGAGTTTCTTATTGGGTCGGCAGCTAACGCCGAAGCCGACCGGAGATCTTGCATATCGGATCATCCTCAATCTGGAAGATGTCAAGGATCCGGAATTACGAGATTTAGTCTCAAAGCCTTCTGTCAACTTGTGGATCGGCCCAGAATCCCACGTAGTGGGGTATTCGCTCCGCCAGGGAAAGACGTACAACCTTGTTCTGCTACGTCCCGATGATCTACCTGAGGATGTAAGCCGAGCCGCTGCTGATGTGGACGAGATGCGGAAGCTATTCGAGCCTTGGGATCCCATGTGAGCTAAACATCTCAACACTTGGTATCCAATCAAATTTTACTAATATGCGATTTATCATAGCCTGAGCAAGTTATTAGCGTGTGTCAACCAGGTGGACAAATGGCGACTTATGCATAGTGAGTCTATTATAGCCTCTTCGGCTTAAGGCTGTATAGATGCATCTAATGTTATTTGCACTATCTAGTTTCCACTCTAGACGCATGGGTGAATGACGAGGGCACATTCCTGATGGCGTAAGTTTATATTGAAATCACCTGTTTTTTTGATACACAACATGACTAACATCGTCGAACTTAGCGGCGACGCATGTCATCCAATGCTTCCCTACCTTGCGCAAGGTGCCAACTCGTCTTTAGAAGATGGGGCTGTTCTCGGACGCTTATTGAAATACGTCACGAGCCGTGACAAGCTGATCCCGGCCCTCGAGATGTACCAGCAACTACGAAAGACTCGCGGGGAAGGGATAGCGAAGGAGGCATTGGGGCAAGTAAGTTCTCCCCAGTCCTTACTACGAAAGATTACAGCTTGAACTTTTATTAACTGTTGCTAAAGAGGGACTCATTCCATTTACCTGATGGCCCGGAACAGGAGAAAAGGGATGCCCTGCTTCTACAATATCTGAGAAAAGAAGCGCCGCCGCATTTCCCAAGTCGATGGTAGGACTTTGATGAAGAACACCTCTATCATCCCCTGCATAACTGACATATTTCTTGAATTTAGGTCATGCCCGTCCGTGCAGCCGTGGCTATGGGGATATGACGCCATCATAGAAGCAGACAAGGCCTACGAAGCACATCCCTTCTAGAATAGGCAGCGAGACAACAAATAGACGTTCTAGGCAGTTAGACTATGACGATGCTTAGTTCAAGCCAAATACTTAGAGATAAACACACAATGGGGTTGTAGATATAAAATAATTAGTCGTTTTCTGAATAAATCCGCCCGCCCCCATCCCCGCCCCTTTCTTCCCTCAGAAGTAGCGAGTATTCTGAATCGCATAAAATGATACGACATCTCTATTACCCGTGAGATTCCTACGAAGTTCAAGATGACTAACAACTGGTTGGTGAAATAAGCGAAGCCAGAACAGAAATGACCATCATGACTAATATGGACCTACCAATGAGACAGTGTCTCTCCTTATAGACTCGTCACCAACCAAAGGTTATAGCGTAGGACTAGATTATGCGATGCGACGACACCTGCATACGTACTAGTTAATCGCTTGTCGCTCTTGCATGCCTATCTCGGCACGTAACTAGGTACCTACACCTCTCCTACGCGCTACCCACGTTCAAGATCGGAAGACGATCGTAAGCTCGGATGAAAGAGCCTCATCGACACGCTTTCTTACTGCGGAAATGATCTGATTCTAGATTTGTTAGGCCATTCATTGTTATGGCGGTTTCGCACAGGGCCTGTTCATATCCGGGCCCGGTTCATATGTAGCAAATCTCCACTATTATTATACAACATTTTCTGGTGTTCTAAATCACAAAAGTCGGGTCATGTTGCGATAACTTCGTAAGCTGTGGACAACAAGATCTTATCATGTGGGTATAAAGAGGGTATCATAGACTGAAGTCAGCTGTAAGCTTTTTTCAGAGTGAGATGTCCACACACATACAATAGGTAATAGAAAGTAAATGGTTTCACGAATATTAACGCAAATCTCGGTATACGACACGCCTCGGAAGCTCGCAAAAAGAGAGACTTATCCACAAAATCCATCGTCTACTGTTTCACCACATGAGAAGACATAATTATCTGATTAGTGCCTAGAAACTTACTAGGTATGATTCACCCTCTACCAGATATACCGCAAGTTTGGCGTAGGTAAATCATCATCTGACTAAGACCTTTACGCACCAGCTTATGTAGTCAAACTCATCATCACCTTTAATTATGAGATAGCGGCATATAAATATACACCTACCTTGCATATTTAATGCAAGAACGGTAGTTGTTACAGGGATTACTTCAAGATGGCTTTTTATGGCGGTGTCGTGTCTTGTAGGTTCTGTCGCGTCCACGCTGAGCCTCTGCCCCTGAAAATCTTTATGGCTGACCTAATAAATGGGAACAAGAGACATCGAGTCCCAAAACAAGTTTTAGAACCTTATACAAGTAGGTAGATACTTGCGCATGAGGTACAATATATCATCAGAAGGTAGTTATTTAATATTATTGGTCGTCGATGACGTTCAGGGCCTTATGGAAGGATCGTACTTAGGCATAACTTATCATATAGCCGGAATTTTAAGGGTAACATAACGTGATATAAATTGTATGCGGTGGGAGGCTCTGTTGTGGCAGCCTGGAAATTACATCAACTCGTCTTACCGAGGTTTGTATCACATATATTTGTCTACATGCCTAGTAATTAAGCAGGGTGGTTTTTCTCACCTCAGCACCGTAATGCGGTTTAAGTAGCTACCTATAATAAAAAATTGCTTCGATTAGAAATGATTGTTAAGCTATATCGCAAACGGCAATCCGAATTACCAGAGCACAGAACACATTCTATCAAGGAGGACCAAGGTTACCTGCTACCTAGTACCTACGAGGCAGGTACCTAGGTTTTTACAACCCTAGAGACATTGTAGATATGGCCATGTTACACCATCTTCCTTTCCTCCGTCAATTCTTCTAAGTGCTCAAAGGCAACTTTATCCCGAGCCTGGCTTTAAGGTTCGGCAGAGGTAGATAGATCCGTTGCGTCAACACCTTGCGGAGCTCTCCCGCGAGCGAGGCTTTACTCCGTCGCTTTTTATATATTGGCAATAATTTGCGAGTGATATTGAAGGCCAAGACCTTCAAGTAACACACAGAGTACGCGTCTCCTCTGTAAACAGTGGTTCCAGTTGAGCTCTTCGTGGTAATTATCCTCACATAGCTTCATGACGCGTGAAGAGGTCATACAGACACAAGGCTTGCTGAACATTCTAAAGGAGATAATACGGTCGTATTATCGGATTAGGAATATCCGGTTGTCGCGGCATTCTCTCCGCGATTGTTGATGGAGTTGAGATGAACGTATGAAGCTGAAGTTGTTGGTGACGAAGCTGTCGATGCATAGCTCGGAGAGTTCGTAATCAGATACATAATTGCCATTACATCGTCTTATAGCCGCTTTATTTCAGCTTCGCCATCGATGTATTCGTACTTATTATCGAGATTAGGTATTGAATACCTACCCCTAGGTAAGTAGGTATCAATTGTTGTCAGCTATCCACATGCAGGTGAGTAAAGTTCACCAAGTATCTTCAGCTGGGAAAGGAGGTGCCTACTACGTACCTAGTAGGTATAGAATTCATACTAGCATAGAATTGATGTAAATAACGACGCCAACATTGACTATATCGTACCTATGCTTATTCTCTAACCAAGCTATTAGCACTGGCTTGTGACGCTCTCCAAAGACATGGGAGGAATTACAAGCGAGTGCTAGTAGGTACCTACTAGGCTTTAGAGAACTGTTTCAATAGTAAAGACCAACGGCATATCTTTTGTGTAACTTTGAACCCCTTGTTATTCCCGTAACCTTTCAGGTGATGGAAGATAGAGTCGTTCGCATGCCAGATCTTCTTGGCGATGTAAATCACATTTGGGTAACCAGAAAGAGTCATATCAGTGGGTAAGGCTTAGCTGATAGAGGCAAACCTGTCTCAATCGAAGGGTAGGCAATGCAAGGCATGCTTCTCGCGATCTTCCACGGCCTTGGCACTTGTTCAGCATCGGGGCATTTTTCTATTAATTTGATAGGCGTCTGACGTGTATGACAGACATCGGGACAATGTATGATGAATAGATTCCGTTAGCTTATCTGGTCGAGCGCGGGATCTAGTGCAAGTAATGCGATGACCGCTCTTACAGAGATCATGAATCCTATACTTTCATATGCTATATGTGCAGTACGCTCGCTTCCGAATCAGAAGAAGCATTTGATATCGACAAAATGAATCCAGGTGTGTTAAAGTCACTATGAATCGCTAGAACTCACCGACATACCTATCCACTCTGGCCAGCCTGCTTTGCTGATGCGGTGTGTCGAGGATCCCTAAGATTGGCTCGCCACGACACAAAGTCGGGGTGGCTTGGAATTTGAGCAATGAACAAACCGGATGTATGTGACTGATTTTCTAGATATGATATTTTCTTTTCTTTTATCGCTCCTTCGGTCAAACGGTTCAACGATCATGCTAATCGGTGAGTCAATATTAATTGGCTACGCAAGAATAAGGGTATTAAAAGCATGAAAAAGGCGGCTTCCGATTCTCGGAGCTATACCTAAGTCAGCTTACCTCTACTTAGTACCTATGCATGATCTACCTTACAAGATAGCTTGATTTCATGTGAGACGAACCCTTGGTAAAAGGTGTCTTATAATTATTATGCAGAGAAACTTTTGCAACCCTAAAATTCTTTCTGGTCGAGAACTTGATGAACGTGAAAGTGAATCTTGCTTTCATGCTGATAGGTCGTCTCAAAAATTGTGAGAGGGCAAGCTATGCTCTGCCTGATTGGCTGTCGCATTGCTGGAATATCAGATGGCTGGAAATCTACGTCACGACTTGTTCAAGAGGCTTGGTTACCGATTCTCATCGATTTTTAACATACCGCCTACGTCAACGATCTTTTATATTGAAGCCTGTGATACCCTGATGAATACCTATGGATGTACAAGCTGGCCCAACTTAGATGCCAACTCATTCGCCCTGAAATCACGGCTCAGCACATGGCAAATTAGACGTCGAGAATTTCCTTCACCAAAACTCAAGAACTAAGGCACAAGTCCCTAGGTATTATTAGTTTAATTGGTTACGTAGAGCGGGGTAACCAGAAACACCGGCAGTTTCGTATCACCGCATGGAACGGCCCAGGTCACTCTATTTCTCGGCTGTGGCTTGGGAGCGTCGGAATGCTTTCAATTTCATTGGTTAGTAATTTGATAGTGCTCCGTAGCGAGGTCCCAAAGTCCTCAAGGATGTGATACCGACTGAATTCGCATAAAACTATTCAAACACCACAATATGATATGTCGTGCTATCTACTGGGAGGCTCAATCGTGGAGACTGGCTGCTTGAGTTTAACATGATTGTGCGTCAAGATCGGAACTGATAGTTATCATCGAGATATTAAGTACTAGTAAACGATATGGGTTATCACGTGACCATTACAGGATGCTGTGGTCTAGAACAATAGATAAAGATTTAGAAATTCCGTCCAATTAGAGGGAGTAAGGATAACAATTGGATTCTAGTTGTGGTTGGGTTAGTCTCTGTAAAGCAAAAATTTTGATCAGGGGTTATTATTCACGTTAGGGGGTTGATCGAGGTCAGCTAGGTTGAAGGAGAATTCAAGCAGGTCACCATACTGCTTGTTCGAATCCTAGCTAGTTTAGAGTTCTTTTTCAAATGAACAATGTCGGGTCATGGGGAAAAGTTAAGAGATAACTAACGTGTAGCCGGATGTAAAGAATCTTGATCCCCCCCCCAAAAGAGTGCAAAAGACTACCTAGGTAACTAAGGCTCAGGAGTATCCAGTGTGTAGTCGACACAATTCAATGGAAATGAACCAAGTTTTTCTCCTTAATAGTCTAAGATCGATACTCCTTTTCTAACACAGAAGATCGTTGTCACTTAGAATTCCATGATAAAGCCGAGTATGTTCTAATGTGTGGTTAATTCATGCCCCGGCTCCACTAAGTGAACCAAGTGCATCTATTCTCTTAAGCCTAAGTATCTGTATAGTGTATTGGCAGGTACCAAACACTCCGTTTCTGATGAGGGTTAGTTATAATGCCTTAGAGAAGACAACAGGACGCTCTTCGTAATATACATCTTAACTTACAGTCCCTCTAAGCCCGCGTACTCTCAGCTATCTCGTATCACAACCTCAAACACAACGTAGCAACCTATGTACCCCTTAGGTTTCTCTTCATAAATACTGTGATTATTTGTTTTTGTCGATCTCCTTTCGTGCCTTCGTATGCTACTTGGTCGCCGTTGTGATCTGTCCAGATATATCGACCACCCATCCATCTTGGTTCCACTTCAAATAGGGGTTTCGGATGCTCAGAAAGTATTTTATTAGACCATCCCTTCCCGCGCTTAGCACTATCCTGTCTTCTGTCTTCTGAAAAGTCGAACTCGATGTCTCTAGGCCGATATTGCCTGATGAGACGGGTGAAACAGATGTCAAGTAGTACTCAGGGGTTCCCTCGTAGTACTTTAGACCTGCCTGATGTGCAAGGTAGAAAATACGTTCATTCCATTGACTAGTAATTGATTCTTTAATCCTTGATGACCGATAACCTGCTATCCTTTCAAATATTACCGAAGAACCCTGTTGTGGGATGGAAGTGATGTTACAATTCATCCAGTAGAGCTTGATTGCAGCCTTGGTATTGGAAACCACTAACTGATCCTTCAACGCAAGTATGGCCGGCTCCAGGATATCAATAGGCATGCATAACCATTTAAAAAATAATAGAGCTACATGTAGGATTTCCAGTGAACTAAATGCCCGCAACAGGCAGTAAACAACTTCGACTAATTGATTGCAAAAGGCGAGTGACGTAGTCCAAGAAACGTACTCCCTGATTCCATCAATCTAAACGGAAACTGAGCATCGCTACTATAATCCTTGCATCGCGTTGTTTACTAGGTGCGCAATTATGCATTCTTGAAGTGTGATTCACATAATCTAAATATGTAGTATAGTAGTAGATAGCTTACATAGTCTACTTCATTTGATCTGGTACCTATCTCGTAGAATAGTAACATGAAACACACGTGTTTTTCTAGGTATTCAATAGCAGATCTTGGTAATACCTATTTATCCAGGGAGATACCTACCTACCTGTTTATGAGAAGACTCAGATTCTAGGAATACTTCAATAAATAGATACCTAATCACACAGGTTCTGTTCTTTTTCTAACTTGCTCGTTAATTTAGATATGGGTTTCGTATAATCGGATGGATGCCCGCAACATTGGATGTTTATGTTAGATGAGTAGATTACCAAAGGCTTCCTAGTCAGTCGATCAAAAACGCACCTATAGTAAATGGCAAGGATACTATAGGATCAAACGAAATCCTCAGGTAAACCATTAACAAGAGGTTGCCTAAAGCCATCTTCAAGACTTCAAATAAGTTAGTGAAAATATTTGCCCAACTAGGTATTATTCTTTTTCTAGATCATCATATGAACGACCTACGGAAGGTTGATCGCTTCACGCTGTCAATAACCCTTGATAACATAGCGAGTGATTCAATATATTCGTACCATTGAAGCATGGGACATACCTATTGTATGCTGCTTCCTACTATTTAGCATGTTTCTCTTGATATATCAAACTTCAATTGGGCGATACCAAAGTAATATCGTATATCAAGAATGCCGTAATACAGGAGCTAGCGTAATCACTCCAATTGCTACTAGTTCATAGTAGAATCAAAGCTAACATTATTTCGAGCATCGCGCATCGCGCATCGTGACAATTGCGGGGTGGGAAAGAAAAAAGGGGTTGCCTAGGGCTACCCTGGGCGGAGCAGCCTTGTAAGCCCTACGAGCCACCTTATTTCATCAACACTGGATGATCGAATCGTTCGAAGAAGATCAAGAATTCTTCTCGAAAGGATGACTCTTGTCATGTTGGCCAAGCCACTAATGCGAATTTTGTACACGTGGGGTTTATAGGGCTCGATGAGAATGTCTTTCGATTGGCAAACTATCTCCCATTTCAGGATGGTTTTGTAATACTTGCCGAAATACCGTAACCTTGGCCAATGATCGGGGGGATTGATTATCCTCAGATTGAGCCACATCTCCAGGGCTCTTTCAGCTAGTGGGGACGATCGTGGCACAGCAAGTTTTCTAAATGTTTATGCCTAGTGGGAAGTGGGAATTAAATGGGACAATATCGTCAGTCTGTTACTAAAGCACTGCCGCAATTGACGATTGATTTCAATATAAAGACTCGGATTACCTGATGATGTGAACGCCTAACGAATCCGGGCTTAATCTAGGGGAGCACCCATCCCGAGAAATACATCACCAAGGCCATGCAGAAACGACGATCTCACAAGAAATCACGCAACGGATGCCAGAACTGCAAAAAATGGCATACGAAGTGCGACGAGTCAGGTCCACCTTGCAACAACTGTACGCTACGGAAGGCCAAATGTGTCTATCATCGCCCTAAGGAAACCGTTAATAATAACAACACTTCTCTCTCCATACGCCCTAAAAGTCTCGGAAATAGAGTCGCAATAACAAACGCAATTTCAATTGAACGACCGCGGGGCGAAATAGGTACGATATGCGCGGCCTACGGAGGACCGTCTAGATTACTGGAGTTGGAATTGATGCATCAATGGTCGACAGTTACATACAGAGCTTTCTGTGGCATACCCGAAGATGTCCCTTACCTGCAGAGCTTCTTACCGCGAACCGCTCTCCAGTATGATTTCATGCTAAATTGCATCATGGCCATTTCATCACTTCATATAGCCCATTCTGCTGGCGAGACAAATCCCACAAAATACATCAATGCTGGATTGGAATACTACAACAGGGGTAGTAGCTCATTTCGACTAGCTTTAGGGAAAATGAACCCCGACAATGCCCACGTCTTATACATGTTCTCCGCCATAGCGATAGCCGTCCATCTGTCGATACCCCAACGTGCTTCCACGCTCGATCTTTTGATTGTGGCTCTTGATTTGGTCAATGGCAGCACCAGTATTGGAATGATGGGGACGCCATGGCTTCTTAACAGCCCTCTTCCGCTGCGCCTTTTCGTGTCACGCATGGGCGCATCGAAAGATCTAATAGACCCAGATAGCAAAGCCGCTCTAGCCAGACTACGAGCCATCAACGATTTACGAAACCAAGTCACATCAGCGGCGGTCAGTAGCGAAATAGAGACAGATAAAATTGTGGAGATGCGCGACCACGAGCTGTATGAAATGGCTATTTCTGGTCTAGAAACCTGCTATGCAGAGGAAGCTAGAGGCCTCTTAAAGGGATTCGGCACTGCTTTCCCTGGGTTGGCGGGCAAACCCTTCACTGCACTCATCAGCAGATCCGATCCCTTTGCTCTACTCATCATCCTGCACTGGGCCGTGCTTCTGGGTAAGATGGATCAAAGCATTTGGTGGGCGGCCGGCATGGCAGAACGACTGGCGGTGGAGATCTCGGACCTATTAAAGACGTCCTTCCCGGAGCTCTCACTCGAATGGGCTGATTCCCTGGTATGGGTTCAGGACCGAATGGGTTTATCATGGCCCCAATCACGCGAATTATCATTTAGCTCGGGGTTCTCGAGCGACAGCTGGGAAGAACCTAGCTTAATACAAGAATGCGAACCTTTTCTCATCTAATGAACGCTATCATGAACGCAATATACCCCGCTTACCCATCGTGAGACTCGAAGTTCCACGAGAGTACATCACTTCTTAGTAGGAAAAAAGAAAGATAGAGAGACTTCATATGGGCAGACTCAACTTATTGTATCTAAATCAGATATCCTGTATTAAAACAATTTGTATCATACCTTCGCTCAAAATACATGTTTCCAGATGATTGCTTTTTAGTCGACTTTTCCAATGATCTCATCAGTTTAGTAAGTGCGTTGAAAGTGAATCATTACTTGAATTCATACTAGTCTAAATAATATCTAAGCGGATCGAACGCACAATCTGCAAAGAGAAAGAAGTGTATAGGCATCTATTACTTTCATTAGGCATTTCTTAACATCACACTATCATGCCACCGCTTCGAAGACCTCCTCAAGCCAATCCATAGTGACTTCTGCCAACTGTTGCTCAGCTCCCAATTGGCAATGCTCCCCAGCACCAAGCTCAGTCTTGAACTCATGGAAGTATGCCTTGCTTCCTAACAAGCTCGCGACCGTCTCCTCCTGACCTCCGGCAGTCGTGTCGTCCTCTCCCTTGCCAACAAAAACCGGGCTAGTGATGTTGCTTAGAATATTTCCGTCAAGGTTGATGTCATCGAGTCTGGTGAACCAATCGAAGGGGCTGCTTGTGGCGAAGGTCCATAGGCCTTGATTGATGAACCACTTAAGAAGTGTGGGGCTGTCGGGAGCTACTCGCACTGCATTCATGATGGCGTCAAACGCGGTCTGGTTACCGCTCTCAAATATTTGGGTTAGCTCAGTAGGGAACTGCTTCATGGAGGTTTCTTGGATATTCTGCAAGCCGTCAATGGCGAGAACGGCGGCGAATCGGTGTTCCCGGGTAGCGGCAAGGGGCGCTAGGATTCCACCGAACGAGATACCTGCGAGGGCGATGCGCTTCTTGTCGACTTCTTGTCTGGTCTCCAAGTAGTCGACGACCGGGGTAACAACATCCCACCAGTTGGGAATGAAGCCGAGACCTTGCTGGCGGCGGACGGTAGGCTGACCCGGGCCCTCGTAGGTGACGAAGTTATAGCCGCGATCGAGGATCTCGCGTCCTATTGAGTGATAGGTTTCCTCTTGAGCTGCATCATAGCCGCTGCCGACCAAAACCGTTGGAACAGAGCAATCATTAGCCGCCTTAGGCGATTTGTAGAAAATGACAGGAATGTCGAACCCAGGTCCCTTGACGGTTACTCGCTCGGCCTTTACCTCTGTTAAGGAAGTCGCCTTGTCGAAGTCTGCAAGGGCCGAGTCCCATATGCTGAAGAGCCTGGGGTCCGTGGTGTTTGCGACTAAGTAGAAGGATGCGAGCCTGTAGTATGAGGCGGAACGGAAGTAGGCTTCGCGAGCTGATACCGGGAACTTGGTCGCGTTGATAGATTCAGCAATGCTGTGGATCGAGTCGCCTAGAAATTTGAACTCGCTGTAGAAACTCTCTGTATCTCCGGCGACGATCTTGGCAGCAGCACGCATTACCTCTCCAGTTGCTGAGCCTCCGCCATTGGCCAAGGCAAGTGCCTCGTAGAGGATGAATGAAAAGTGAGAATCGGTACTAAGAGGCAGGTAAGGCACGTCGCTCGTGGTGTTGGTGCTGTTCTGGGCCAGAATAATGCTAGTCTGGGCCGCTAAGAGGGCCAGAGACTTGGTGAACTTCATTGTGAAAGAAAATTGAGAAAGCTCAAGTACTAGACTGGATCTGATCGGCTGCTGTCCTGATGTGCCAAGAAGAGACACAATGACGAGCGGGTTGAAGACATTTTATAATCATTCCTGAAGCCATCTTGACGGACATTGCATAAGAATACCGCTAAGTTGCGGACTATTCAAATTACATGTTGAATGAATGACCCGGTCGACGTGGATTGCTGTCCTAGAAGCCCTGGCCCTGGATGTGAGGCCATGGAAACGGCTGCGCCGCACGAACGACTGCCACTGCTCGTTCTCGCTCTCGTTTCGATTTCGCCTTGACAGCTGGTAGCATTTTCTCTCAGCTGGAGAAGGCTGATGAAAGATCCTTTGTAATCAAAGTTCCACATTTCGATATGCCAAGGCTCGTCGCACTGATCCCCCAATGCGGGATAGTGTAAGAGGCTTCTCGGTTTCGCGTTCGGCAACCTTGGAAGTCTTTTTTGCGTACGTGTAGGGCTGAGTGGGCGCAGCAATTTCAACTTATTAATGCAACAAGCCCATGCAGATTCATACGGAATATCTACTCCCAATGAACCTCTAGTATATCGGCATACGGACATTCGCTGACTTAAGTCCTTGAGTCACCATTTCATATAAAATGCGCCCGTAAAAGCGGTGACAACAAAATCCCCCTGCAAGCTCTAATGCTGCACTAAGAAAGCCACTTGAATGTGAGCATACTATGTAAGTCTCGCTTAGTTAATACACCAAAGCCTAAGAAGTACTCAGCGCGAATCTGCCACCGGTCGGTCAATGGGGTTTCCTGGGTACCTACCTACCTACCTACCTAGAAACGGATTTCTATGTGTAACATTGCTGCACCCGATGTAAAAAAAAAACCTATGTTTCTGCATTGATATAAAATTATCATGGAAAATTTACCTACCTAGGACCTAGGTAGTCAAGCCTGTTTTTTTAGAATAAACTGACAATCAACCCCATGTCGACTATGGGGCGTGACAGGGGCTTGCAAAAATTTACCTAACGAAAAATAATGAAAACATTGCTCAAAGTCGCAATTGAAATTTCTAAGGGGTTCAGATACAGCTTCAAGTTAGCTCTAGATCTAAATACACATAGAGCGATTAGTCATCTAGAAGAGTAAGGTAAACAATACCTTGCGCTTCTAAGAAAATATGTATAGCTTGGCAGACCGAGAAACAAATATCTAAGAAACAGATATAGAGTGAACACTGCTCTAGTCAGAGTGAATCGGATGAGGAAACTTGAAGAACAGACCTATGAGCAAGATTTCATCCCTCAGCGAACTCACTCTGAGTTGTATACTCAGTTGAGCCTTGGTTGACCTTTAAAATGAATGTTCTCAACCATGAGCCAATGGTCAAGTGATGAACTTAGCTGTCGGCAAACATGCAATAGTTAATAGAGCGGAATATATCTTCAATTAAGGATTCTTCAGCAACCGGCTCACCGCCACGACGGATCGGAGCGGTGAGATACTGGAAGGTGCATTCGGTAGAAAATGATGTTAGGTCACGGGTCGGACCGGATCCGTAAATCTTCAAGTCTACTCCGGCCCAACGGAGTCCCACTATTTTTCCCGGGGTAGTCTCGACCACGGTCTAGAAGTTAGGTCTAGCCATCAGTGGCTTTCGTGAATTACGTTATCATCAACCCGACATTACCCGACATCGCTAACAACTATTCGAGATCTTTAGCGCTAAATCACTTTAGCGGCTGTTAGCGAATGGTTACTTTACGAGAGATAATCTATAATGTGGAATATCTTGAAGCTAATTGGAGCACTTCTTCGAGATCAGTTACCTAACTACCCCTTTCTACCCTGGCGCAAGCCTCCGAGGATGATTGGGCGATCGCACTTGATATCCCAAGTAATCATGACAGAACGGGACTTCACGTAATAGCTCCTCCGGATTTTCTCGTAAGCTTCGGCTCAAAGTACCGCCCATTACGTCGCACAAACCAGTTGAGGAATGAAGACATCGTGCTCTAGCTTCTCCACTGTCGCTTGGGCTCACCTCCGTTTACGTAACGAGACTAGTCTGGGGTCTCAGAATGTTGTCATTTCTTGGTACCCCGGACTTCGTGATGAAGGTTCTTTGTTTAGGGATCCAGAATTCCCCAGATAGACGGAAGAAGTCGGGATCAACGACAATTTAGCTAGCCCAATCGCGGGATGAACTTCGGTAACTCTACGGGGCGAAGGGGACTAGATATGTACATTTTTTCTAAAACGATCCTAGATTTACAAAACGCATGCCGAGCGCAGATATGCGATGCAAGGGCGATTACGCAGTACACACGCAGTACACGCAGTACACATCGAGCCGCGCCCGTACTCCTGGTTGCATCTTGTACCTACCTATCGATCTTGGCGGCTCAAAAAAGACCTAACCCAAGTACCGAATGATCTCCATGCATGGTTGAACGGGATGGAAAGATTCGGATCGTTTTTCACGTACACCTGCATGGGTTACAGCCAACTATTTCCTAATATCAGAAGGCTCTTCGAGGCCCTAGATAGGTTTCAGGCGATGTCGGATTAACGACAAAAGTTCACGTGTCTCATAGAGCGTTCGGGAAGGTAATATTTCAGGGAGAAGATCGCGGAAAACCCGAGGGTAGAATTGTCATGTCAATTTCCGTGTTTTATGCGGATGTTCCGTAACAGTGAACGAGAAGCACTATTGAAAAAAAAAACTTGCTCTCGTGATACCGCTACAATATGATATAATATAATGTCCTATTAGCTACCTGCATAGCTAGGCGCATCAAGGCTTAAGCAAGCTAGCTGTGTTGTTTCTTCTGTGCCTTGTTACCTAGGTCCTGGATATATACCTTGCTAGTATGCTTTCTATATATTAGCTGGGCTGAAGTTGACAACTAGGAACAGAGCCGGACCTTAACTTCATCTAATCCTCGTACAAGAAGTTTCCCGAGGTTGATGAAGGTATCGTGTATCTCTTGCCCCTCGTCCCTGTACCGGGTCTACCCATATGGCTGTCCCATCTGTGGGGCTGATAGGAGAACGGGGAAGTACGTAGGTACCGGTACATCCATGGATGTCTGTATCTAACCCCGCCGCCACCGTTTGCCGTTTCTCCAACTTCCATTTCCCCTGATTCAAAATTTTCTCCATCGTGCATACGTTTAGTCAACGCATGTAACTCCAATTTAAACAAGATAATTTTCTGGAAACTTTTGAGGAATCCTCAGTGTCCAGATCGAGCATACAGATGGCTGATAGATAGAACAATCGCGATGCCGAGTTGCATTCGATAGGTGACAGTAGATCCTCATACCCCCAACGTACCGATGTACCTGCAACGAAAACGATCGTAGGGTAAAATCCAGGCCGACAGCCTATAATCCTGGTCCGATACTGATAGGCGTAGATCATTACAGGGGTCAGGAGAGGCTGAGGGAAAAAACGGAATGGAACGAAACTCAGTTGCATATGACACCACACACCACAAACTACACACCTAACCTCTCTTGATGCGATGCTTGTAACTTGAAATCCACAATACGGCAGACTAACCCTTACACAAGCTAGCAAGATCTTTGACGAACTTTTACGCTACGCCACTCCACGATTCCTTGCTAGCGTACCGAGACAAGGAAACAAAGAAGGACCCGGTTCAGCTCACCCTTCCCGATGATGCAGGGTGGATTGTTCCGGTTTGAATTCGTGCCTCAGTGCCTAATGAATGAGAACGACGGTTACTGGCCAGTGGAATGTCTCGCTCAAGCTTCGCCATCTCCACTGCTTCCATATTTTCTATATATCCTCGGGTTCATTCCATGACTAGCAGGCCGAAAAGTTACTTTAAGTTAACCTGCATTGCCGGCGTTTCGTCTGCTACCCCATTTAATCAAACTAGATATCCATATTCCCCATCTGACTTCGGCTACAACTATTCCCAAAGCTATCCTATCCATATTGTATCCCGAAACTTGTCAACTTTAAGAACCATGGCCGACCCCGTCCTGAGAACTGCTTCTCCCTACACTGATCCATCCGTCAAAGGCCCCAAATCTCAGCAGCTTACCAACGGCCACTCCCATTCTCACCTCCAGCACAGCAAGAGTAAGCTAGCTTCGAAGAAGCCGGAATTTTACGAAGTTTCAGCATCAGAAATCTAACTCAGTTACCAGTGGTTTCCAACAACAAAGTCAACAAGACGGCCCTCCACCCCGGTGGTGTAGAGTAAGGAGCTTCCCCTCAACCCCGGAAAGACTATCTTTTTCTAACAAGAACTCTTTGTAGACCCCACAATGAAAGGGAACACACAGAACTAGGTACGAAAGAGAAGCTCGAGCTCAAGCCGCCTGGTATTCGGTATTGGTGGCTTTGTTCGCCGGTCCGCTAACACCCGACTCTCATAGAGGAGGAATTACATGATAAGGCACACATCGACTACGACAGAGTCGCGATTGTGAGTTTGCAGTGTTGTAAAGCACTTCTGGCGAGGTAACTAACACAAAATGAAGATTCCCAACCCGTCAGTTGCCGCCTTGTACGAAGATGCTCTCGTAAGTTTAGCCCCTGACTAGGGTCACACGACCAACTCGTGACACATCCATGCTAATGGACTTTCAAGGTATACGAGATGGGCTCGGCCATTTCGTCGAGCGGTGCCTTGACAGCCTACTCCGGTGCGAAGACTGGTCGATCTCCCTCAGATAAGAGAATCGTCAGGGAACCGTCATCAGAAAAAGATATCTGGTAAGAACCCCATCGTCTGATATAATGACGACACAAATTCCCGTATGATGGAATGAAAACTAAACCTGTTCTCATAGGTGGGGACCTGTCAACAAGCCAATGACTCCTGATGTAAGACACTTCTATCAATAGCCCTACCGCAGTAGGGCGTCATCAGCAGATTTTCTTTTTCCCTTCCTATCGCTTGCCTCTGTAACTACCCTAGCCGCATTTCAAGAGCAAACCTTACCATAGCTGAGATTTATTCCATGACAACCTCTTCACGTCACAAGATCTCTAGCTCATCTCCGTTGGCTTTGGCTTCTGGTTTTCCCCAATTATCTTAATTGGAGCTGAATCATGCAGCTCTGGGGATGTCAAATGGGTGCATGGCCTAGACCTGCTGCTAGAGCGCTAGAGCTGGCCCCCTGTCATTGAGGCGGTCTGCTGGGCTGCTCGGCTCAGATCCGGCAATGCACCCCGCGCTTCCACTGAGCCGGGCCAATTTTTAGCCCCACCGAACACCAAAATCCCCTGACCTCCCCAATTTTCACATCCTCACGTGCTATGGTTAGGGGAATCACGATAGCTAACATCAGCTCCCTTGATACAGGTCTGGAAAATCAACCGTGAACGTGCAGTTGATTACCTGAACACCCGAACGCGAATTTACGTCGTCGATGGTTACGCAGGTTGGGATGAGAAATACCGAATCCGTGTTCGAGTCATCTGTGCTCGTGCCTACCATGCCTTGTTCATGCGCAACATGCTCATCCGCCCCCCGCGGGAAGAGCTGGAGCACTTCCACCCTGACTACACAATATACAATGCCGGAAGCTTCCCAGCCAACAGATACACTGAAGGAATGACCTCGGGTACTTCCGTCGCGATTAACTTCGCCGAGAAGGAAATGGTCATTCTCGGTACTGAATACGCAGGCGAGATGAAGAAGGGTGTCTTCACCGTGCTATTCTACGAAATGCCCATAATCCACAATGTGCTTACTCTCCACTCGTCTGCAAACGAGGGCAAGAAGGGAGACGTCACGCTTTTCTTCGGCTTATCCGGTACCGGCAAGACCACACTCTCAGCCGATCCTAACCGAGCTCTGATCGGTGATGACGAACACTGCTGGAGTGAACGAGGTGTCTTCAATATTGAAGGTGGTTGCTATGCCAAATGCATTGGCCTATCAGCCGAGAAGGAACCCGATATTTTCGGCGCTATCCGCTTTGGTTCCGTTCTTGAGAACGTCGTGTTCGACCAGGAAACCCGAGAAGTCGACTACGACGACGCTACCCTCACCGAGAACACTAGATGGTAAGTTGATGTTCCTAAACAAGCGCGTCGGTGAGCCTGGAACTAATAAAAATTGTAGCGCGTACCCTATCGAATATATCAGCAACGCCAAGATTCCCTGCTTGTCGGAAAACCACCCTAGCAACATCATCCTATTGACTTGTGATGCTCGTGGTGTATTGCCTCCGATATCGAAGCTTAACAGCGCCCAGACCATGTTCCACTTCATCTCAGGTTACACTTCCAAGATGGCCGGAACTGAGGACGGTGTAACGGAACCCCAAGCAACCTTCTCGTCTTGCTTCGCCCAACCCTTCCTTGCCCTTCACCCCATGCGATACGCTAAGATGCTAGCGGACAAGATAGAAAAGCACTCCGCCAACGCCTGGCTCCTCAACACTGGTTGGGTTGGTGCCGGTTATGTCCACGGTGGCAAGCGTTGCCCGCTTAAGTACACCCGTGCCATCCTGGATGCGATCCACTCTGGTGAACTCGCAAAGCAGCAGTACGAGACGTACGATGTCTTCAACCTGCAGGTACCCATATCGTGCCCCGGTGTCCCCGCAGAGCTACTTAACCCCAAGACTGCTTGGACTGCGGGCACGGACAGCTTCAACCAGGAAGTCAAGAAGTTGGGTGCATTGTTCATCGAGAACTTCAAGAAGTACGAATCGGAAGCCACCGATGATGTCAAGGCGGCGGGACCTGTTGTTTAGAACTCAAGCGCTTCACGGCCACCTCTTTCTATCTCGTTTCTATCTTTTTACCAGTTAGGAGTTGAGCATCGTCTTTTTGTCTATTTTGGGCATATTTTATGTTGGGGAACGACGCATCTGTGGAATGATTGGTACATCAATCCGCGCGATATACTGGACGGGAAAGTATGAAGTATGAGACAGCTCTAGACGAAGAACTGGGCATACAAATTGAATGCGGCAGGGCTACAGAACAACTGCGCGCGATGGATGAATGAAAAAAAGATTTGTGGAGGAAGCAGTATTCCTTGAAGGAAGAAGAACAATCGGATTTAATTAGACATTTCTTCCTAGTAAATAAAGGATCTAAGATATGATAGAACGATGTTTTCAATTGTGAATCGAGCTGTGATCTTGAAGGCTTTGGTTATTGGTTAATGATTCGGAAGTCCGGTGGAGGGAAAGCCAAAATCTTGAAAGAGACTTGAAATGGCTTATGTAATTTTTCAACCCAAGCTGCCAAGATTATGTTGTACCCCATGATTACCTAATACATCCATCAACTTGACCATTGGAAAAACTTCGGGGGAAAGCTTACCGTATCGCTCAGTAAACTGTGGTAGAAAGTAAAATCCCAGAAATTCCACCGTATTAGACCTCGGAGTCAACCTTATCCATAGCAGCAGTCGCTAATTAGCGTAAATCTTAGAATTGAAAGTGGGATAGTGGGATGCGCATAATTCTTGTAACTTTTTTTTGGATCTGAGGATGACATACAACATTAAACCCAACTTTTATTCTTTCCATCTTTTAGAGACGCGATACGCGATTCGAGCTTCCAGCCTGGGAGACAAAAACACCCCTCTAATGGTATCAATTCGATGATGGTAAACCCGCCAAGATGGACGGGGATTGGGACGAGGCAAGTCATAACTGCACTAACTCTCAATTTTCCAAATGTAGGCTTGTAGATGTGTATATCAGCAGCGTTGTCAAGATAGTTTTGTCGCAAAACGTACGCTGTATAGAGCGCAAGGCTGACGATATTTCTTGACAATAGGTTGCGCGCATACCCTTCCCGCCGCCCGGTTTGCGGGCGATGCCCACACCGGTCACAGTCCTAGCATTCGATACGAGCCAAGAACTATTATGGACTGGCAATGAATATGTACGATCCCCTTGCCCTAGGCTTTGCCCTTTGGCGTCGGTTGCAACCTCCCAACAGATTGCTTATAGTTAGGATAGGGACGGGTGTGCTCGTTCTACGGCACAAAACTACAACCTTATACATCCTTCAAAGCCCACACCTCTCAAGATGGCCCGGTCCGACAAATACTTTTCAACGATAAGGGAGTGATAGCCCTCGGTTCCCGTGGCGTACATATGGCGTTGAGGAGAGGTCCCCCTCTATGGTCACTCAGGTGGGATCCCCATGTTGCAAGCCCGACTCTACACGATGGAAACACTTACCGGGAGGAAATGACAGGCACGATGACATGCAAGAATTACGGTGTATGAGCTTCACATCAAAAGGCACCGCCGAGATCCTGGTTGCCGGCGAACAAGATAAGATGCTCGTGATCGATACTAACAAAGGCGAGGTCACTAAGCAGGTAATGTCTATGCGCTACCATAAGTCGAGGCTATGGATGTATGGATGTAGCTAATGGTCGCTATAGGTGCCCACGGAACACAAGTATACAATTATGAGAAGAAGTCGATATATATGCGCTGCAACCCCTACAGGTGCTGTTCATATCATCGACTCCCTCACCTTCCAGGTCATCAAGATTTGGAACGCACACACAGCTGCTATCAATGATATGGATGCGCAACATGATTTTATCGTCAGTTGCGGGTACTCTATGAGACACGGAGGCAATTATATGCCCGATCCATTTGTCAATGTCTTCGATCTTAAGAATATGGTCTCAATGTCCCCTATCCCATTCCCAGCCGGTGCCGCTTATGTTCGCATGCATCCTCGGATGTCTACTACTAGCATCGTCATGTCACAAATTGGACAGATGCACGTGGTTGACCTAATGAACCCTAACACTAGTAATGTGCGTCAAGCAAACAGCCTATCCTACTTCTCCATGATAGAAATTGCCTCTTCAGGTGAGGCCGTCGCCCTGGCGGACGGTGATTGCTACATCCATCTTTGGGGCTCTCCTAGCAAGATCCACTTCGCCGAATTTCCTACACCCATAGAAACCGCCGATTCCGGTACTGGACCGCGGATTGATTTTGATTCCTCTGATACGTAAGTACTACCAGTAAATCTAATAAATAGCAAATAACGAAACCATCAATACTAATTTAACATAAGACCATTGAGCACTGTCGGTATGCCGTACTATAGAGAAGTATTGCTATCTGCATGGCCAAGCAATATGGTAACAGAGGTCGGGGCTCCTCCTGTCAAAATCGACGCGCAATTCTTAACAACACTCCAAGAAAGAGATTGGGGCTACTTTGGTAAAAACACCCGACCTTTACGGAGGAACCAGGTTGAGGATACGCGCAATGCCGAGAACCCTCAAAGCTCTCTCAAGCCACCCAAATTCTTGAGTGAAAAGGCGAGAGAGGCAGCCAAGTCTCCAGCCGGAACACCAGCGCCCGAGGAAGTTGTCCCCGAGTTTCCCCAGGTTTTACAAGATACCAAGCTCGAAAGTCTCAAAATCGAGGTCCCTGAGTTGTACCAAAACATTGAAATTAAGTATAGCAAGTTTGGTATTGACGATTTCGATTTCGGGTAAGTGAATTTAAGTTTCTCGTGGAGAAGATGCTCTAATGCAGGATTTAGTTATTTCAACAAAACCCAGTATTCAGGATTGCAGAATCATATTGTTAATGCCTACGCAAATCCACTACTGCAGGTTATGCATTATACCCCCTTGATCCGAAACATTGCTCTTCAGCATGCGGCAACAGCTTGCGTCGACGAGTTGTGTCTCCTCTGCGAACTAGGATTCCTCTTTGATATGCTCTATAAAGCCGAAGGGGAAGCTTGCCAAGCATCAAACTTTACCAAGACCCTTAGCTATCATCCCGAAGGTGAGGCATTTCCTGTTATTCAGCTTTGCATGGACTAATAAGGATTCGTTAGCGGGGAAGTTAGGTCTACTAGAAGAAGAACCTCACTCGTCTCGGACAGTCATGCTACAGCAATTGACGAGGTTCCTTCTCCGGCAGACAACTCAAAATTATAATCTCATGACCCAAGGTTCCCAGCCCTACTCGGGCGAGGCACCTCGCCCAGGGGTATTTGAAGAGGTAAATACATTGGTCACCTAAGGTAATTATTGACTAACATTTACAGCTATTCCAAACAAATGCAACAAATTCCATTCGTTGCGTGAATTGCCGGAATGAAACCACAAAAGCAGATAATACTATGGTGAATGAATTGATGTACCCGCAGAACGTAAGTACAGACTCACCACCTACATCTCGTACTATATACTCATTAGAGCAGAAAAACGGTCATCGAAACCCGAGAGTCAGAGGAACTACGTTTTCACAAGTACTGAAGATGAGTGTAGAAAGAGAAACAACCAATAAGGGTTGGTGCAATAGCTGTCATAGATACCAGACTTTGGCAACCCGAAAGACTATACACAAAGTGCCTCATGTACTGATGCTCACTACCGCAATCAACAACAACGATCAACGTCGACTTTGGGCTACTCCTGGTTGGCTACCAGAAGAAATTGGCGTCATAGTAGATAATGGCCAATTCTTTTGTTTCGAGGGTGAAGACTTGAAGTTGCATCTACAGCGAGGAATACACAACATAACAGTCTATTCTTTAACTGGCTTAGCCGTCAACATCGAAGGCGGCCAGCAACAAAGGTCCCATCTTGTGGCTATGGCAAACAGTAAGGTCCCCGTATCTGAACTATGGAGTAATGGTGCTAACTCATGAACTTAGTTGCGCATTCAGCACCAACGGCTCCCGGTCAGAGCCAATGGTACCTGTTCAATGATTTCCACGTCAAACCAATTACGACGCAGGAGGCATTGACGTTCAACACATCTTGGAAGACACCATCGGTAATTACGTATCAAGTGAAGTCCGCCAATAACCAGCTAGATAATACTTGGAAAGAGAACTTGGATTCTAGATTACTTTACCTAGACCTCCAGTGCGTTTTGGCCCTATCAAATCTTGATCATTATACTAACCACTCTCCAGGGCCGATCGAACGGACAAAACGTATCGGACATTAGACCGGGACACTGAGCCGGCTGGACCGAATACGATAGTCGCGATAGATACAGAATTCGTGAAGATTTCGCAGCCGGAAGTTGAAATGCATTCAGACGGAGACTCTAAAATCATTAGGCCTACCGTGCATGCTCTGGCCCGGACATCCATCGTGCGAGGTGGAGGCATGGACGAAGGACTCCCGTTCATCGACGACTACATCACTATCAAGGAGAAGGTGGTGGACTACCTGACGTCCTACTCCGGAATTACTCCAGACGACTTGGATATAACCAAGGCGCAGCAGAGAGGTCATAATCTCGTACCATTAAGGATTGCATACAAGAAGATATGGATCCTCCTCAACCTTGGATGCAAGTTTTTAGGCCACGGCTTGAAACAAGACTTCCGAGTAATCAACATTCACGTGCCTAAGGCCCAAGTAATCGATACAAGCGACCTCTTTTTCATAAGGGAGCGGCTCCGAAAACTAAGCTTGCAATTTCTCGCACACACGTTGCTAAAAGAAGATATTCAGCAGAGCACTCACGATTCTATTGAGGACGCTAGAACCGCTCTGAAGTTATATCGCAAGTACCAGGAATTCGATGAGGCGGGAGTTCTTGATACTATGCTCCAGGAGATCTACGCGAAAGGCGTCGCCTCTAACTTCAAGCCACCAGCTAGGGTGAGCCCAGGGGGCACGTTCTCGAGAACTGATACCCCACCAGTTGACGGAGCGATTGGACCTACCACGCCGTCGAGGAGGCCAGGTACTCTTCTACCTGGAACACCAGCATCTACTCCGGGGAAGAGAGGAGTGTACTGGTGATAGGAAGAACATCACCGATAGAGGAACTTTTCGTTCTTAATTTACTATAGAGTACGATCGCGGCTTTTGACTACGTGATACTTAAACGACGCTAACGGCTTTGATCTTCATATGATCTATGAGGGATGACGGCATACGCAGTAGAGGATTAGAAAAGACAGAAGCATACACGTATTGCTTAGTGATTATAGCGTATGGACGAGTATCAAATTAGGCTAGCGAATAGAAATGAATCAATATATTCCAGTTATAACGTCAAAATGTCATGTGTCTGCAATAACGTTCAGTCGTCCGTCTAACTTATACGGTGAGGTGAACCCCCTCACGGCAACAGCACTTTCTAGAACTAGAACATTGAAAAGAGGACCCAGGCAATAGTTTATCAAATACCTCGAGACGACCGAGCCTTGAATGTGGTAAATGATCCACTTCATTGCAAAATCACTTAGTACCTAACCTAAGCAATATCTTCACGATGAGTTTTGGTTTCTTTGTACAGAAGTTTTTCTTTTTTGAATCTAGATGTACAGTGCATGATTTAAGTGCTTAAAGCCTATTCTGACGTATAAATAGGCTAGACATCTACCCGTCCAGCCAGACGACCTGGTTCAAAACCGGTCACCAAGCCCTGTTCCCCAGAAGTCAATCAGACTAGGGACGGCTCTCTCCCCGAACCCATCCTGATACAAGGACTCTCGTGTCGTGTCGCTACTTAAATACAGCAGATACACACACAGAGAGAGAGAGTACGCATATCTACCTCTTAAACCCCTTACCCGTGATAGCGGGATGGTTCAAGTTAGCACGCGACGAAGTACCGAGCTTATGCAGCTGGTCGCGCCTCTGCCAGACGCCGGAGCGGCCCTCGACCACGGCCACGATCTCCTGCGCGAAGCGCGTCGCGAACTGCTTGTGGCCGGACCCGGTCCCCCTCTTCTTCTTCACGGCCTCCAGGATCCACATTATGGCTAGCCGCCGCCGCTTGCGCGCCGGCAGCGGCTCCGGCACCTCGAGCGCGTGGCCGCCTCCTGCAGCGCCCTTGATCGCGTTGACGCGGATTAGTGGAGCGACGGAGTCGATTGCAAGTGTTAGGTAGAGCAGAGGGTTCAGGGGTAGTTGGGAGGCTGGCGGGGAGCCGGGGAGGAGTGGGCGTAGGGGGGAGATGGTGGGGGCTGGGGTGGTGCGGAGGTAGTTTAGGACGAGGCCCATGTGCTGTGAAAGAGTTTGTTAGCTTTCTTCTACGTTTATCGCTCTGGTTTCTGGTTGATATGATATAGTTTCCTCTCCTTGCTGGGGAAGGAGGGGGACCGTGTGGAGGGGACAACGGGATATGTATAGAGGTAGGTGGATGGAGAACGTACTCTCTGCGCCTTGCTAAGCTTCCCGTCCTTCATGATAACCTTGGTGATCTGGTCTACGACGGGGTGGTACCGACCCTGCAGCTTCTCGTCAGGGCCGACCTTGTCAGGCATATCGAATAGCAGGCCCTCGATCTCTTCCTCGTAGTAGTCCTCCCCTTCGGATGCTTTCTGGAGCGCGGCTATAGCCTCTGCATTCAAAAAGTTGGGCGCAAAGATCTCGGGCGGTTGGGGCACGTATTCCCTCGGCGCTTCAGGTGGTGATGGTGGTGGGGGTAGGTCAGAGTTGTGGTAGTCGCCTGGAGGAGGTGGGCGGGAGTTGATGTCATCTGCGAGACCCCTCCTTGTTGTCAGAAACGGCGTTTTGTGTAGTGGTATTTGGCTTGACCGGCCTATTCGGTTTATGGCGGCTGTCTGTGGTCGTCGCGTTCTTATGCTGAGATTTCGCACAGCGGCGGCGGCCCCCCAAGGGGCCAATTTGCAAGACATGATGTCTATTCTGTTACGAGAAATGCGCGCATCAGTTGCGGGCTACGTTCCGGCTTCCAATGTCTCAGTCTCAGTCTCGTCGTCCTTGTTGGCCCCCCTTCGTCGAATTGGTGGTGTCGGATCAAGTGTCGGATGGAGAGTTGTCGGATCGAGCTTCAGCGAAAATTGTTATCTGATAGTGAATTCAGCGATGTGCTGACTGTGCTGCCCCATAATTAATCCGAATATGCGCACGGATCACTATAGGTACGTACCTGATTTATGTAATACAAGGACCCCTCCTCCCCTCCTTCCGAGGTTACATGTCACGAACAGGAAACGGGAAGGAAACGGGATGCAATGAGTAAGCCACAACAATACACAATCCACTTTTCTAAAGCCACGTAATGTCAAGCCACATCTTCATCGCTGCATCGCATCCATGTCTCAGGGGTTCGGTTCGTTACTGTCATCGGTCTCATCAGCCCCCTACCCCCTACCGATGCAGTCAATACATCAAATGCATACATCACACATCATGTATATGTTGAATATACATATGCAGTATCAACTTGCGTCCAACAGCATTGCAATATATTTCCAATATATATAGAAATTCTTTTACCTATGGTCCTATGGTCCTATGTAGTACTCCTTATCGCCATCTCGAGCCTTTTTCTTTCTCCTTTCAACCGTTTGCACATTAATACCTACCTAGTACTCAAACTTCCTTTTTCTTCATCTTTCCTTTTTGAGAGACCAACCTTAGTACTATGCAGCACTACTGCGGATGTCTCTTCTTCATAGCCCCATCAATCTAGAACTGTTCTATAGAACTATTGGTGACTAATGATCCCTGCGGGAGAGCCCTTTTTACCGTCAATATCCACTGTCCAAGATCCGAAATCCCCCATCCCTCTCCCCCACGCGGGTGATGAGCGGACGGATTGTAACAGGGCTACATATTAATAGTCGACCCCACCGTGCCCATCACTGCTACCCAAATACGTGAGGGCGATACGACGACCTGAAAGGGAATCCGAATATTAGGATCCGGCCCGCCCTCCGGTAATGCTAGGCTAGGTAAAGTTTGGTTCTTTGGAGTCCCCTGCTTCCTAATACTTCCTATCGTACGGAGCACGTCGTATTTCTGCGCTGCCCTATTATCCGGGAGGTATGGATGGATGGATGGGGTTTTTCAATTTTTATTTTAATTCTTTTACAAAGTCGCAGTAGTCCCGAGTTAGGACATAATTCTACAGGGCGTTCATGTCTCGAACCTTCGTCGAACCTGCGCTGCGCCGCCTAGGCGCCTCCACACGCTGTCGACTGCTGTCTCAGTCTCACGCATCCTTCGGATACCACCTCAAGTTTGGTGCGGTCGTCGGCAGCGAGCGCTAGTCATGCGACCATGTGGTCACGTAGATGACAGGTGCCCGCCTATCTACATGATGCTAGAGACCGCGGAGCCCTTCACCGGTCGGACCAAGCATACCTAGGTAGGGGCCACTAAGTAGGGATGTCTGCTGCCCATGAGGCTACCCGGCCTTCCATCTAATAAGCTTACTTCTAAGTCGGTTATGTCCTAGGCTACTAGGGCCAGATCTACGATGGCGTAACAGATGGCACACCTGACCAGACCTTCCAAACCAGACCTGACCAGACCTAACTTGAAACCGGGAGGTCGTACTCCTTAGTGTGGTTAGTTATAAGCTGACGATGGACGTCTGCGGTCGGATCCCCGATTCAAGGTACAATATGTATGCTTACACCCAACGCAATCCTTCCGGCCACCGGCACCGGCACACGCGATCCTCGATGAAGATGTGCTAGCGTGTTCGAGTAGCTAGGTATGGTAGGTATAGGCCTCGTAGGGTCGTACTTAGGGTAGCATGTAGGTTAGCAGATAGGTTGGTAGGCAAGCTGCCAAGGTACGCAGTAGGTAGGGTAAAGAGCTTGCGCCCCCCGTCCCTGGCTGATGTTGCATTGCGTATTTCGTTTTCTTTTTGATCAGACGAATTTCAGGAGTGCTTGCATACGCATGGCATGCTACAGTAAGCAGGAACATTCGCACACGCAATAGCTCATACTGCTATCGTACAAGATGTTTCGAGAAGAGCGCGGACATCACGTCATCTAGGATGGGTTAGATGGCTAGATGGTTAGATGGTTAGGGGATTTCAGTAATTCGGATATTTATCTTTCTCAGTTCCATTGAAATAATGACAATGGAAAAGCAACGATAACGGAATCGGGATCCAAGTTTTGGTAGGAGATCGACATAATTCATTACCTACTAGATACTTCTCGATCAGTCTGATCGTAATTCCGATTTTTCCTCTCCCGGTGTTTCTAAACGAGCCGATGCTTTTTTTTGTTCCTTTTTGTTTATTCTTCCCTCTCCGATTTCTTCTTTCGCATGTCTTAATTCCTGTACCCTGACCATAAGCCCAACAAAATCCCCAAATCCCATGTTCGTAGCCTAGGAAGCGTACACGTATTTGACAGAAAACCGATCAGACCATGCGTCCGTCGTATCTTGTCTCACGAATCCAAAGAGAAAAAAAATACTTTTTTCTCTCTGTCCGTCCTGTAATCGTGTCGAAAAAAAAGACCAACAATCAACAAAAAAAGGTCTCCAGAAAAAAAGAACCCTCAAGAAAAAAAGTAGTAGGAAGGAAATAAAAATAAATCGTGAAAAACAAACAGACCAACAAATATTCCCTTCCGCGGTTCGCTTCTAGAAAATAAATCAAGATATGACGAATCAATAAATGTCCTGCGCCTGGTCCTCCCGAAAAAAAAACCCCTGCTTTTGTGTTCCTGCCCTGGTGATGATCCCCCCCCCCTGGCTGTTGGTGATAAACATGTCTCTTTGCTGCCTGAAAATGCGCTGGTGGACCGGAATGCTAAAATCCCCAATTCTGTCGTCCATTGGAAACCAATCAATGAAGCAGGAACGTGCGCCTAATCCGTAAGAATGCTGATGTAATTCCTCCTCTCTCCCTTTCTCTCTTCTCCATCTCTCTCTGTTCCCTTCTTTTTTCTTTCCCTTCCGTCTCCTTGCCGTGGGGCTGCCAAATCCTTTCCCAAACTCCGATTTGCTAGTATCGTACAGAACAGGAAGTTCAAGTGCAAAAGCGAGGAGACATAATCGCAAAAGATCATTGTCGGGTAAAATAGGGGGTATTGAAGTGAATCAATTCGCGCGAATTGGGAAGGAGAATTTTTTGGAGCGGGAAAAAAAAATAATAATAATAAAGGAGTCACGCATGTTCGGGTCGGAGAACCCTCAAGTCAAGCAGAATGTCGAAAGTAGTATACGTGGGTCGCTGATACGTCCCCGTTCGAGGGGAGCGCGGGTTTTTACCAGTTCGGGTTCAGGTTCAGGTTCGCTTGGGTCGAGAGCCAGTTTAGAGCCGCCTCCGCGGCATCTTCCCTGGCATTGGTGATGTTTCTTCCATCGTACCAGTAGCGCGCTTCGATCCGCTTTCCGTATACGGTAACTATACTGGACCAGGCAGTGCGACCGCCTACGCGTCAAAGAGTGAGCCCCGGTTAGCTAAACCCACCAATTGAGAGAACACTGGCGGACAAGTAAGAAAAATGGACATGACTCTCTCACCTCGTCGGTCAGATACTATTTGGAAATGAGGCGCTGTGATCTGATATTCGCGGCACACCTCTGCCCGATAAAAGTTAGTCAAACTCATTCAAGTCCCATGTGAAAGTCGTGATGTCCCACCTGCCAACCGGTCCTGCCACGGTGTGCCTGTGTTCTGTTGCTGCTGCTGTGTGGACGGCATGATGATTGGATACGTGATATGAGTCTCGAGGGAAGTTGATGAGGCAGGCTAACACTTCGAACCAAAATAGATATACGCTTTGCGATGTAGCAGAGCGATGACCAGTGCTTGAGGTAATACGATATGGGTAAGAGAATAGACAGGCCAACCCTCAAGACGCAGGTGGGAGACCAGGCAACGTAAATACCTTATATATTCGAGGCAGAGTCGTTGTTCTCGTTTTGTCCCGATTAGGCAGGGAGAGACACGACCAGCAGCATGGACGAACGATATTATCTACGTACAGGCAATGGGTAGGTATGAAGGGGATGGCAAGTGCGATAGATCAGAATCGCGAATTGTGACGAGGCGACGGGTGATGTGGCAGGAAAGGATTAGTTAGCGGCTCTTTAGCTGTTTGCGCAACGGTGCAGTACGGCTGTGAAGGGAAATTATTCGGCAGGAGAGACGGCATCATGCATCGTGTATGTGTACGTACGTGGTGGGTGGACGGCAGGTTTCGTTGTATGAGAGGCGTTAGAAGTGGTAGAAGAGGAGGATGATGTGGGAAACAACCGACACAATTCTCGTTGCCGTTATAAGTTACAATCGAGCCAGACCATACCGATTCCTTCTCAACCAGAGAGCCAACTGCTTACTAGGGTCAACGGGCCAAGGTAGGAAACTTATCAAGCAAACATATCGAGATAGATTAAAGGATTGTTTTTCTTTTCTCGCTTTTCACCCCCCTTTCTGAAAACCGTCATCAAGATCCATCTTCCGTACTATGAGAGAGAGATGGGAAAAGATGACCTGGGGTAAACGATGTAGCCGGGTACTGTGCAGGTGTTCGTTCGGGTAACATCGATGCTAACCGCAAAGGTGAGAGGGCCGGTGAGCCGTGAAATAAAAAGAAGAAAAATATAAGTGGACAACATGATAGACATCTATCTATGACCCACTCCAAGTAGCTCAAGAAAAAAAATAGCTAGGTTTGGTAATGGTAAAAACTATTGATAATTGATGAGAGAAAAAAATTACCTAGGGACGGGTGTATGTGCATACAATACATGCAACCTAGGATGCGGGCTTCGAACCTGCATGTGGTGCACACATAAAGGAAAGCGGTTTTGAAACGACAGAGATGGGAAAAGAAAACAAGAGAATACCGTACCATCGACAGGCCAAATCGGGCGCGGGGGCGTAGGCATGGGCACAACTTAATGACAGCTTCCTGCAACTTGGATGAGAGCATGCGAGCAATAAACGCATAGAAAAGGGCTGATGTATTGCTGCAAAGCTTGACGTAGCAATGAATGTCATAGTACATCCAAGGTACTTCCCCAAGTTCGGAGATATTTTGATGAATGAGTGGCACCGGCTCTGCCGTGGATACCTAGGCCCCAGATAGGAGTAGATAGGTACATACATAGGTACACCCATGGACCATGGTATGTAGAGATATGTGCGCAGTTCTGTATGCAACTTGAATTTATTACGCGGCTGTATGACAACCAAGCGCTTTGGTGGCCGACTAATCCTGAACAGTCTGTCTTAACCCGAGACTTAGGGAAGCAGACTCAACCATCCTCGCATCCAATTAAACTGCAAATGTAGCCCGTTTATGAATAGTAGGCTCGGGGCAGGTAGGAAGCCAATTTGACAGGCCAGGCGTTGGAAGCCCCTTGGCCATTGCGTGACAATTCAGACCCAACAACGTGGTTGAACCGCGCCACGACGGACAGCTGCTGCCGCTGTGGCATCCTGGCAGTTGTGAGCAATAGAAAAATCCCCGAGTCTCGAGGTCGTCCTTGTAACCTTGGAGCACAGCCTGACTGAACGTCGAATGCCGTTCGTACGGGTTGTATCAGAGGCAGAGGCCGCGGTCGACTGCATGATGGATGCATAATACTGTATCTACTCAGGTCCTAGGAGTCAAGGAGTCATGTTTGTAGAATAGAGAGGAGCGATCTTATTAGGCCATGCTGTTTTCTGCCTAATTCAATGCAATGCCTTCTTGACGCAATGGTGACAGCCATAAACGCCTCGTTTCTCGCTTGCTGCGTTGTTGATGTTTGCTTTTTCTTCTTTTATTTCCCGACAGGGGAATCCGTCAGGGACCTTGCCCCCAAATTTTGGCCCAATTGATCGGGACTTGAAGCTATGATTGGTTGAGATAGGCACAAGCATGCAGTACGATCGAGGAACAACCGGTCGCATAACCACATTGGCCTGTTTTAAGAAAATCTACCATTTCATGGCATTGAAGAAAAGTTAGGCTAGAATTCGGTAACAAGTTAGGCATAAACTCAGCGGGGTGACGAATGGGGTTGCTGGTCTTCGTTTGTGGCTGCTCATGAAGAACCCCCCAACTTCATAATGAAGGATTTAAGCTGAAGCAGGGGTTTGGAGCGAACAGCTAGGCTATCAGCCTATCCAGTCTATCCAGTAGCCATTGTGTCTCGGGACTGGCTAGAGGCAGCTGAAAATGATCGACCCAGCTATCCTGTTTTTTTTATTAGGCATATATGGCCATAGGTGGCCCATGAACTCATAACTAATTCCAATTTGGCTATTCGACCTGCCAAGCAAGTCGGTGTGAAGGGCTATTGTGACGACGCGATGGTAATACTACTTCGGCCAGGACATTCGAGCCAAAGTTTGAGTGGCAGACGGGCTCACTTAAGTCCCAACCAGTCCAATGTCGGGAATCCAGTGTCGGAAACGAAAGGGCCTCATTGCCAAGTGTGGACTCGTTGTCTTGCAACGGCTACCAAGTACCAGGTAGGTATTTGTGCCCACAGAGAAGAAATACCTAGCACCCAATACCGAGCCTCAACACGCATAATCTAGTGTCAAAGAAACAACCTTGAAAAAAGTGAGATGCACGTCACCGGCATCCGTGGGCCTTTGGTGATATCAGTGGAGACCGTTGAGCTCACATGATGTTGTCATGTATGCTGGCAAGAAATAGGGCAAGTACAGATTCTTTGGAGCTATCAACATGTATCAGCCCTGCGTACCCAGGTCGTGCTGCACGTCCCCGACCCGTCGAATAAGGAACCGTGTTAAGACGATGGCTTATGATCGTATCGGGAAGCTCAAGATGTTGTGATTTCTGATTAATGACGGACCCATCAGGACGGTTCGTCGGAACAGCATGACAACGTGGAACGGCGCAGTGCAGGGACAACCACAGAAGCCTTGTATTCTACGCATTATGTCCAGGTCAAGACTCAATATGATTCGGCCGAGAAATATGGCAAGGGCTAGAAAGAGTAGAGATTACCTAGACCCACGTATTTCGTGATAATGGGGAGGGCAGAAGATCCTTGCGACGATCTATTTAGACGCTTTGTCCAGACCTTGTATGTATGGTGTGCTTGCAAGGATGCCCGGGCTAGAAAGATCGGGTGCTTCATGTAAGACTTCCTAGAGATCATCCCCAGACTAGGAGATATATTTTGGCAGTATATGGTAGAATCGAACACTTTTCGCAGGAAATGCCAGAGTGTGAGAAAATGTTTGCCAGAGCGCGACGTTGTTAAGATGACTCATACCGAGAGCAATAAGCCGACGGATGTTCCGCTCCCTTGCTATAGCCAATTGTCTGCAGCGAGTGGGCGAAGTGAAACAGGATGGAGGATTTGAAAGACCAGTAAGAAAGCCCAAGAAGGCTATCGCGATGATGACGACACCGGATCAGCAAGATGTCAGGATGTCCGGGTGCATGGAAAACGATTCGCACAAGCACCTGCACCGGAGGTCAGCATGAGTATAATATTCGGCTTAGGATTCCTGTCAGATCTAGGAGAGGGAATGTAGTGGTTGTAATGGTCTATGGCTACCCACCTGAGCTAACAAGTACCTACCATTTTCCAATTCGTCCGAAATGGTGTACTGCTGGATGTGTAGGTGCGCCTCATATCAACTTCTAGGGTATTAGACCGTACTGCTGAAGTCAGCCAGTGAGGTACCTACCTGGTGACCTACCTGGTGACCTACACGCAAGTCGTGGCAATCTCGTCCCCAACCCGTAGCATCGCTCCGGAGCCTTGTCCGAAATCTTACATGGAGGAATCCATAACAATTTTTTCGTATAGAAGCCTGGCTATCGGGTTCATCCCGTTGGCTCGGGAAGGGCGGCCAATGTTGAGTTTCAAGTAATAGGATGATAGGGATGCGGCAGGCGGACCAGCAGAGACAATCTTTGAATATCGCGTACCTGGGTAGATACCTACCTGGCTGCCTGGGTACCCAGACTGCCAGGCTGCCAGGCTGCCAGTTAGATAGGCATATAGGTAGCTTGCCGAAATATCCAGTGTTACACCTTGTAGGACAAACGGACCATGGCACAACACCATCCAGTAAACCCCTTGCCGCCCATCATCATTTCAGATTAACGAGCGACGAATGATAGGTCTAGGTGTGTATTGAGATCGAAGTGCACGAAACCGGGGAAAGTGAAAGAAGGATCCCACCGCTGCCGCTGCCGAATGAAACTGATAGAATCGTAGTAGATCAAGGACAAGTGACCCTCGATATGAGAAGTGAAGCATCAAATATCATTAATTAGATTAATAATAGGTATTGATATTGCATAGAATATTAGACTCGTACTCGTAAACATCGTTGGATCAGATTCATTCGCTCCTACACAGCTGTATTCAGTAAAGACTTAGGACCTAGGACCTAGGACAAGAGGTATGAAATGTTTGAAGTTCAAATTAAGTATAAGCGTTGATAATTGATGGCGACTAAGATTCAATAGATGAGATCCATGGATGAGATGATTAATAAGATTGGAGAAGCTGGAAAGGGGGCAGGGGGGGGGGAGCGCTGTGAGAGAGCTACCAGGCTGCCAGGCTACCTAGCGTAGTACCCTAGGCCAGCCTAGGCACATCCATGAGTGTGGATGTCTCCACTGTCAACCTTGGGTAAAGAACGGCGGTCACAGTTAACCCCGGATTCCGTTGAAGTACCTCGTAGGTATTCGGCACGTGTGCAAGACACATGCCCAGGTTGCCCAGGTGCATTAAAAGTTGTGTAACACACACTAACGAACCAATTCGGCACCTGACAGCCTGACAATCTTACAAAATGGCCGAGCTGGTAACAGGTTACAGAAACTGTTACAGAAACTGGCAGTCGCAGGTAACGAAGCTTAGCTTTCGGTGTGTGGCTGGGTTGGGGAATGGTGGAAAAACCAGGGGGATAGCCGGGATGCGGAGATACGATTCAAGGTCAACTGCCAGGTGATGCCAACGCCGAATATGTGGGTCTACCAAGCTGACCAGGGAAGTTACCTCGGCATCTCCGTCTCATCCTTTTTAAAATAATATGTGATTGATGTGATGCGACACGCATCTCAGAACCTTAACCGCGTCAACTAAGCGTCTGTTGTCATCCATCCTCTTACTTCATATCAGATCAGATCAAATCAATCAAATCAATCAATCAATCAAGTTCGTTGTTTGAGTTTCCTCTAAATTCGTTTGCTTTGCTAGGCTACAATATAGGTATCATCAATACATCGATACATCACTTGTCGCTTCTGCCTTGATCATCGATCGGGCATCTTCTTTTCGACTTGTCATATACCTAGGTCAGGTATTTGTCAGGATTTTATCAGGCTTCACTTAAGGTTATATCAAGGTGATTAGCATAAGGCTACCAATCCCCAAGTCAGGATGCCCTTCGACACCGAGCTGACTCGCCGCCTGGGCATCAAAATTCCTGTCGTGCAGGGTGGCATGCAGTACGTTGGATATGCTGAGCTGGCCGCTGCCGTGTCTAATGCGGGAGGGTTGGGTCTCCTCACAGCTCTCACCCAGCCCACACCCGAGGACTTGAGAAATGAGATCCGGCGGTGTAAGAAGATGACGAAAAACCCATTCGGCGTCAACATCACCCTCTTGCCTACCATGGTCCCCCCGGATTACGGTGCCTACGCCCAGGTTGTTATCGACGAGGGTATCAAGGTCGTCGAGACCGCAGGTAACAGCCCTGGTCCAGTCATATCCAAGCTGAAGACCGCTGGTATCATCATTCTCCACAAGTGTACTACTATCAGGCACGCACAGAGCGCCATCAAGCTCGGAGTAGATTTCCTATCCATAGATGGATTCGAGTGCGCGGGGTGAGTCAACTAACCAGATCCCACCTACCGGGATCTTTATGCCCGTTCGCATAATTAGGACAATAGACGCTCATCATGGTTGGCAGACACGTGGGCGAGTCGGACATCACCAATTTTATCCTTTTAAGCAAGGCGCGCCAGACGCTCAAGGTACCCTTCATCGCGTCTGGGGGTTTCGCCGATGGCCAAGGCCTGGCCGCTGCTCTTTGTCTCGGCGCCGAAGGCATCAACATGGGTACCCGCTTCATGTGTACTGTCGAAGCCCCTATCCACCAGAAGATCAAGGAGCAGATCGTCAAGGCCCAGGAAACTGACACAGCCTTGGTAATGCGGAGGTGGACCAACACCACGCGTCTATTCCGTAATCAGGTCACGGACCAAGTTGTGAAGATCGAGAAAGAGAGTAAGACGGGAGAATTTGCTGAGATCGCCCCTTATGTAAGCGGGAAGCGAGGTCGGCAAGTTTTCATTAATGGAGATGCTGAATTCGGCGTAAGTCGCACCAGTCCTCGTTTTCTTACCCCTAGACCTCGTTTGCTAAACACAAGAAACAATAGGTTTGGACTGCCGGGCAGGTCATTGGTCTGATTCACGACATCCCGACGTGCGGTGCTCTCTTGGAAAGGATTGAAAAGGAGGCGGAGGCGACACTGACCTCAAAGCTTGCGCTTGCCAAACCTCAAAGCAAGCTATGACAGGATATTTTGTACGACATATTGCCAGGAGTATTGCAACTAAAACAGGTTCTGTTGATGAGCATGCCGTATCATTTATTTGCATGCTATGGGATTCCACTTGCTAGAAATGCTTCACTACATGTGATATAGATCTATACGATAAGAATCTAAACGTGCTACCAAACTCTTACAATCCCCTGGCCACGAGGGACGATGGAATCAATCAACTTCTTGTGAACTCCAAACACTCAGCCTCCGGTATAAGAATCGTACCCATGATTGTTGTTCAGGTAACATAGAATTACAATGCAACTAGAAGTGCCAAAGACGACTTAAGTACCTAGCTCACAGGGACTTAGTCATACCCATCACCATCCTCACCACGATCTTCACGGACTATCAGCCTGCTAAATCACGCCCAATGCTCCACAGACGCGGTACAGGGTCGAGCACAAGCCAGGCTAGTGCTGCAACGCAGTCCCAGTCCCGGATGGATCCCACAGAAACCGTGCGGACGCGTTCGCAGCCTGCGAACCACCACGCACGACATCGAGTCCTTCGGGAGTTACCTATGCACGAGGGAAGCAAGACATCGGCCCGCCACCCGTTCACGCATGCCGGGTCTCATACATACCTACACATATGCACATGCACTAAAAAAGCAAAAAGAGAAAATCTCCATATTCCCGTACCACGCGAATCGTGATCGATGAGCTATACCTGCCCTCGGATCGGTAGACTGCCAGAGGAGAAAAAAAACAGGGCTGACAAGCAACAGCCGGCGAAGCTTACGGGATTTTTCGCAGAAGGCTAGTCAGTATCCATAGATGTGTGTACGCACGTACGTACGTGTATACCGTACGCATATAGGTAAGACGGGCTTTGCTTTGCTCCATACCCCTAGATGACGCTTCGCCGCCTTTCCGCGGTCAAACCCCTACTACCGCCCCAACGGGTAGATCCCGTGCAATAGTTTGTCCCCTGTATGCATAGGTAGGTTACCTAGGCAGGCAGGGAGGGAGGATGAATCAACCGGCATCGTCGATACAGACGATTAAGTGCTGACCACCACCCCTTTCCGCCAACTGGGTCCTTTGTCATTCCTTCGACACGCACGCGGATTCCGGGATGTCACCGTCATACCCCCTCAACATGCGAGGTTGCCTTGCACAAGGAAGCTTCGCGTCTTAGGTATTGCAAGTATTGCAAGACTAGGCGTTGTTGATAATTACCTATGACTTCTCGCGAGGAGTCTCCGCCGGGAACGGACCAAAGATGGGCGAGAGGGAGATAGGCACGTTTATTTTTAATTTAGCTTCAACAAACTCAACAACGAAAATGATCTTCACAGGCAAATATTCTCCAGATAGACGCAGAATCACTCAAGAAACCTCCTATCCCTTGAAAAGGTAAGATTCAAGGAGACTAGGCCAAGCTTCTAAAACCTAGCACAGGTAACATACTGCTGAAGAAGTCTCATGAAGATGTGAGAACCCTCTCAACATTAGCCGAATGTAATCAGGTTGGATTGTTCCAGTAATATTTGATCTAATAAAGTTCTTTTGGTATATGGGTAGGCACGATAGGTATCACGAAAGGAAGTGTTGTATCATCCCGCAAGCATTATGGCGTAAAGCCGTGAAAGCTGTAATCAATTTCAACTTTGTAGCAATTATATTTTGTGTCAAGCTGCAGCGATTAGGAATTCGACTAATACGTTTGATACAAGGGAAGCACATTGGGGCTTTGTCTGGGAGAAAGAATGGCTTTTTATTGGGGATGGTCAAGTCTATCTTTGCCATTTCTTATCCTTGCTAACATTTAGATTATCCTCACTCGTGGAGAGATAATATCATCCAACAGTAGCATTGCAGCTGGGCTGCTTGCTAATACTAACCGATGTAGCTCACGACGTTATTTTTGGTTAGAGCTAATACGCGACAAATCGGCTATAGATGCCTTTTAGGCTTCATGAGTAGTGGATCTTGACTCCCCTTAAGCAGACTCATCAGTGATAAGCTTGGTAATCTTTCCGATGGCAATGGTTTGACCCTAGAATTACCATGTTAGTCTTTGCTAATAGAAGTACGTAATTGGAGAAATTTACCTGGTCTCTTAACGTGAATCGACCCATTTGGGGATAATCTTCGAACCTTTCGATACAGACAGAACCGGCACCGCCCGTGATTTGCATCTTGGCAATAATGCTATCTCCTTTTTTCGCATGGGTCGGTGGCAACTTACTCTTTCTGCCGGTTCCTTTCTGCAGCTTGTGTAGCAACGCAGCAAAAGTTACTTCCTCGACGGCAGAGTGGACGTGTAGAACACAGTTGAAACCAGCAGTGAGAATGTTCTTCAGTTCAAGAATCCTGATCTGGGCCTCGAAAGCCGAGACGTTGTGGACTAGACGCTTCGGGGAGCAGAGCACAAAACCTGCGGAGATATCGTCCTCTTCGATACCTCGGAGCCGTATCCGAACTTGGTCACCGCATTGGGCGACCTGAATTTCGTCTTCTGTTTCGCCGTAGAGCGCAGCAATTTCGACTTTCTCTTTGTTCGGCATCATGATTAAGCTCATTCCCTTCTTGCAAACACCTGCCTCGATCTTGCCTTCAACCATCGTACCCATATCCCTGTACTTGCCGCTGATAGCCATCATGAACGGTGCATTGGTCTTGCGCTCAAGAGCTTGCATGTTGTCGAGGTATTCAAGTAGTGAGGGACCATCGTACCAAGGGCAGACATCGGCAGGAATACGATCCTTGATACCCATGGTCTGCTGAGCGGCGATGGGCATGAAGAAAACATCGGTCTTGAGGTTGTACCCAGTGCCCTTAAGGAACTGGGAAAGTTTTGTAGTGCATTCCTTGTATCGAGCCTCCGACCACTGGACTGTAGGATCATCCATTTTGTTGATAACAACAACAAGTTTGTTGACACCTTGTGTTTTAGCCAGCATAGCATGCTCACGGGTTTGACCACCTTTCTCGAATCCTGTTTCGTACTCGCCCTTGCGAGCACTGATAACAAGGATACCAACGTCCGCTTGAGAAGCACCTCCAATCATGCTCGGGACGTATGTTTTGTGACCGGGGGCATCCAGAATACTATATCGCCGTTTCTCGGTTTCGAAGAACCCTCTTCCGACTTCGACAGTCTTTCCCTTGGATCGTTCTTCGCTGGTAAGATCGAGTGCCCACGACAGATACCAGGTCTCTCGACCTAATTCCTTCGCCTCCCTCTTGTACTTGTCCATCGTCCGCTGATCGACCATGCCAGTTGCATATAGGATCGAGCCACCTAGAGTTGATTTTCCAGCGTCGACGTGACCAATGAAGATAATGTTTATGTGCTCTTTGCCATAAATTTCCTTCAAAGTTTCCTCGTCTACATCGGCTGCCTGTTCGTTCGCAACGGCATCGGCATCGCGGACGGCACCCTTACCGCCTCTTGAGGGACTCGAGCGTCCGGAGGAAGGTGTAGGAGATGTTTTTCCGCTCGAGGCTTTGGATGATGATTTAGTGGTTTCGCCAGTCTTCTCGATAGCTTTGGTCGCTGTTACTTTAGAGCCAGCATCTGCCGACGCCTCTTTCTCGGTCTTATCCGAGTTCGGTTCATCCTTTGGAGTTGCTGGAGTACCAATGGAAAGGACCTTAGCGGCCTTGGGCTTTGGAGGGTCGCCACCGATGCTTAGGACCTTGCTTCCTCCCTCTTGTTTGGCTACAGGCTTTGGTGCGCTGGCGGGAGCGGTGGCCGGGGGAGGAGCAGTAGGTGCGGCAGTTGAATCGCCTCGCTTAGCAATGGTAGGAACTGACTGAGGTTGCTGTGCCTGTTGCTTAGGCTTTTGTTGGGATTGGGGCTGCTGTTGCTGTTGCTGTTGCTGTTGATAATATTGTTGTTGGCCTTGTCTAAATTAGCACACGACGGAATGATCAATTTTTGAATCGAAGAGAAGAGCATTACCATATGCCTGGTTGTATCCACCTTGTCCATAGACGTTTCCGTATCCCTGGCCTTGGCCCTGTCCTTGACCGTATTGAGGAAAGCCGCCTTGACCTCCGCCGTACTGGGGGTAGTAGCCTTGGCCGCCATAGTAGCCTTGCTGGTAGTTTGGCATATAACCACCACCGTAGCCTTGACCTGGTTGGAATGTCTGAGCAGTGGGTTGGAAGGAGGCGGCGCCAGGTTGGAATGATGCGGCTGCAGGATTTTGTGGTTGGTTGTTTAGGTTCATCTGTTGAGTTTGTCTCGATAGGTTGTCGTCCTGTGCCGCAGGATCGTCTTCCCAAGAGTTGAGGTCTGCCATATTGTCGATTTTATTTATAAATCGATCGACTAGGAAGTGACGGTAAATGGATCTGCTTTCTGCTTGTGTGCTAATGGAGAAAAGAAATCGACGTCGCGAAAAGAAAAATCGAGTTCGTTTCGTGATTGTGCGACCGAGAACTGTGTAGCGAGCAGCCGTGTGGTAGTCGGTATGTTATATGTTAAAAATGTAAATGAAAGACGAGGGTGAACAAACTCTTTGGTGAGCCACACCACAGAGTGAAGGATGTTGGAAGATGTGCCTAACTCTTGTCGTCTGACCTGACCTAATTGTTTGGGAGTTTGCGGCGGGATGTGAAGGGGAAAGAAATCAATCTTAGCGGGGTGAGAGGTTTTGCCCCGCCAATGACCCAATGACGGAGCACTCAGCCTCTCGGTATAAAACTGTTAAAATTGAGATTGAAATTTATTATGGTGCTACGACGTGGTGCCTGACTAAGCAGCATCTATCAAGGTTATATGGGGCATATCTTCAAGGTTGGTACTTACCGCATTCTGCTTAGGCCCTAACTACCTACCCACTTAGTAACCTAGCAGCCTTCATAGTACGTAAATGCAAGTAATCCATTTAATGTAACCCGCTTTTTACAACAATGTTCTCCTAAGTTTGACATATTGCTACTAGTATTATCTTGATTGTTGGATAAAATCGTTCATATCATTGTACTACTTGAATAAGTTATGCTGTGTGTTTACGTTCCGACAGAGAACTTTAATGATTCTCACTCCTTCAACTTCCATAATCGCGATTCTATGCATTCCTATTCGAGGACGATTACTGACCTAAAGAGTGGCTTGGCTAATACTTAGCAAAGTTGGGCATCTACGACTACGAGATCTTAACTGCCCTTCATGGGGCATTCGAGCAAGCCATTCTTCATGCATAATTCACAAGTGTGGATAGAGCAATAAGACAATAACCATAACCATCATTCCATATATTTCCCATATATTTTCCATACCCCTTATATACTGGCTGACTGGCAGACTGGTCTATTGGCCATGGATGCGTTCCTAGCCAAACTATCTCACCACGCCACTAGCTACGCTATTAGGTCTTGTCTTGCTCTAACCTCCACTTATGTCATACAACAAGGGTCGAGGCTACTCAAGGTACGAATACCAGATGAAAGCAATTCCTTGTTTTGACATCATCACCAAAAAAACTGGGTTGTCTCATAGCTGCCTAAACTGATTATGTAATATAGACAGTCGACGATGACCCCTTACGGACCGAGCTAAGCCACCTGCAAAGACGGTTGGCTCGCAAGATCGAGGTAAGTCGTATTTAGCCGGATCAGTTACAACGTAGGCTGCTCACCGATACACCCGATGTGGCGTGTTAAGCACTTGCCAACCGCTGCTAACTGGACTAATAGCTCGTCTCTCCTATATTAGAATCTATCGAGTTTCGTTATACACGAGGAAACGCAGCTTTAGAATCCGTGGTGCGTACAGCCCAGGAATTGAGGGCTAATGTCGATTCTCTTGGAAAACGCCTTGGAAATGCTGCCTTGGCAGATGAATCACGGCAGAATGGGGGGTCTGAGAACGCCACCGCCACTTCTACGCAGCGGATTGAAATCCAAAGCATCATCACAGATATCAAACAGTTGATCGTGGATATTGATGACTCTATACCACTCATCAATCTCTGGGTGTCTGCCATTGGTGGTATACAAACCCAGCCTTCAGCCTTTTCGCCGTCCCGTCTGCTGCAGGCTAGCATGCTAGTGAACGTCGGAGATACTCAGTACATTCTCAACTCGGGCACGCCCATGCAAATCGGTCCAGATTTTGTACTGTCCATTTACATGCTCTTTCGGGCCCATACTCCCGTAGAAGATTCTAGGGAACCGTACGGTTTAGAGGATGATCAACGTAAGCCTTTATGGCAAGAAGTCATCCACAAGGCACGGGTGCGGCTACGTCGAGTGCCGCTTGAGGATGAGTTTCATGGAATAAACGGCTTAGGAAGCCACACATCACATATGGGTTACGCGTATCAGCTTCAAATCATAGAAGACTTAGATGACGGGCGAGTTCACACGGTAGAAGATGGTGATACTCAACCTAGTTCTTATGATGGCGTCCGTACCGCCGGTATACGAGAATTCATCCCTGTCCACCAAATTTCGAAGATGTTCTACGCAGATGTTGGAAGGATACTGAACATTAATAACGATGACGGTGCCTCGAGCAATCCAGTACTTCTGCTCAAAAGGGACACTAGAGCCCAACATGTAACCAAAGAGATACCGACAGATACAATCCGGATGGATCAGCTACGATTAATCCAGGACGTCGACGAAAATGTTGCATCCAGTAGGTTGTTAGATACCGCCGGTTCCCAGGATGATGACGACAATTGTCAACTCCAACTTCAACTACAACTCGAGAGCGAGAACACCCGACCAACGAAACCTCCTAGTCCCTGGAAATTCTCCCAAGACTTAGATCCTGAATGGATAGCCCTTGAGGTTTTCGACATGAGCGACGACAGCATAGACTCAGCAGACTCCGAAGATGAACCTGCGCCCGAAGAAGAAAACCAAGACACCCAACCCAAACGCGAACGCGAAGCTACGCCCAACTCACCACATCCCCGCCGGATAAAACACGGCTCCCGTCCATCTGCCGACTCAAACCTCGTATCGCAACTAAGCCGGATGAGTCTAGCCTCCTCTCGCCCCTCCTCCCGCAACTCCGGCGCGCTGGTACCCGACCCTCCGACCTTAGACGAGGACCTCCTCGAGCGCTCTCCCTTCGGCGCCATCCAGACCTCGCTTTCCCTCCTCGAGATGCTGCTCCGCCTCACCAGCCTACAGGAATTCGAGCAGACTACGCACTTATCTATTCCCGACCACGTCTTGCGATTTTACCTAGACGAAGCAGCGTCGCGAGCCGATGCGGACGCTCCTGTGCATCGTGGCGTTGGCGGGGTTCGGAGTTAGCCTCGGAGTTGTACTTAATACGCGATGCCGTTGTGTAACATTGGTGTGACGAATAGATTAGATTAGAGATCCTAGGTTTCGCGCGGCTTCCGTAGACTGAAATCGTCTATAGGTTGTATTAAGATTGTACGGCGTACAGGTCTACAGAATAATATGGAAAGAATAGCAAACTAATTAAAAGCAAGTCAGAGGTGTTTGAGACGCACTGTATTGGTCCATTATAATGTCTAGGTATACCTAGTTACTAGTAGGTGTAAAAATACCGCATACGCACTTCGAAGTCGTGTTTGCCGTCCATTAGTGATACCTAATCCAGAGAGCCTTGAACGCCGTATCCTATCTTCTATCACGAAACACGGAAACCAACCGTTGCTTACTATCACCATCTACGTCCGTAGATGGCGCTCTCGTTGGAGTTCTTCTTCTTCCCCTGTGAATTGCTACTCCGCATCATCGCCATGGAAGCCTGGAGGTCCCGCCTGTGCGCCTCTTCCTCGTCATACGTCCCGTATGCCGTCTCGCCCACGCCCCTGTTATCTCCCACGTGACGGAACAGCTCCATCATCTCCTTGAGGCCGAGTTTGAGGCCGCCTTCCCTCTTGGCGCCGCTCTCGATGGCGGCTTCGGCCAAGAGTCGTTTCTTTTCCTGGAGCTCGAGGATACGCTGTTCGACGCTGTTTTCGATCGTGAGCTTGTACACGATGACGTCGACGGTCTGGGTTAGTCGGTGAACTCGATCGATGGCTTGTTCTTCGACGAAGGGGTTCCAGAAGGGCTCGAGGATCACGACGCGGCTGGCGGCTGTGAGGTTGAGACCTAGGGCACCGCACCGGAGCGAGCAGAGGAGGACTCTGGTGCGGGGGTCGTGTCGGAGAGAGTTTAGGGCCTCCTCTCGTGCGTCGTTCTTCATGCTGCCATCGTATCGTGTGTATTTGAGGCCTTCCTTTCGGAAGAAAGGCTCTACAAGGTCAAGCATGCTAGTGAACTGCGAAAAGACGATGAATTTGTGATCGTGCACCTCCTCATGGAGGATTGAAATGAGTTGCCGGATCTTGGCGGATGCTAAGACGTGTGGCGTCTTTTCCTTCTCACGCCGAGAGCGGGGGTTGTAATAGCCGCTCAAATCTGAAGAATCGTCGTCTATGTCAGATTCGGAAACGCCAGTGTCGTCATCTTCATCTTCATCTTCATCTTCATCTCCAGATTCAGACCGAGACTCTGAGTCTGCGTCTTCGTCCTCGTCATCTTCATCGTCCTCATCATCCTCATCGCCCTCGTCTTCCTCATTGTCCTCGAGCTTCGCCTTGCTCATCTTAGACGCGATCGCCGAAACGGACTCGAGGTCATCCTCGGAATCGGATTCTTCTAATGCACGTTGCAGCTCTTCTGGCTTCGTATCCTTGCCATCATCTACGATGAAGCTGTTTAATTGACTGCCGTCTTGGGTCTCTTCCTCTTCGGAATCTTCCGAGTTAATGGTCTCGCCTTCGCCCTCGGCATTCTCATCGTCCGTACCACCAGCTTTTCCTAAACGCAATGGACCTTGTTCGTCACCGGAAACTATCCAGTCACCTTCCTCTTCTTCATCGTCGCTATCAAGGACCGCGCGACGATTTCGGGGCTTCCGTTTTCGGGCAACCTCGGTCTTTACCTTTTCTTTTACCACCTTCTTGACCTTGGCCTTGCTCTTCTTCTTCGTCCTGAACTTCGGGGTTTTCAGGTCCCCCCCTTCCTCGTGGTGCTTGAAGTATTCGAGGTCTTCGAAACAGGCCTTGCATTTATCCGAACCGGGTTGACGGCTTTCATGGTCCAATTCCCAACCACAGATGTCGCAGTGCTTAGTCTCGACACCTAGTCCGCCTAGAAGGTCAGCGAGGGCATCTACGTCCGCGTCGTTCTTCTTTGGCTTTGTCTCTTCGGACAAGGCATCTCTGTCCTTTTCGAGTTTGCCTTCCACAAGCTTTGGGTGGTCGCAAGCTTGTCTTAGACGTAAGAGCAATACTAAAGCACTGGCATAATTGAGTTTGCTCTTCATCATTTGTTCAAGACTCTTATCGGTTCGCTTCTCCAATCTGTCGTAGAATCGCCTCTCTGCCGGTGTGAATTCGGCTGCGACTGTCACAACCTTCCTCTCGGTGACCTTGAAATTCGAGGTTGCGCTCTTTTCGCCGTCTTTGCCTTCCTTCCCCCCAGCGTTAAGCGCGCCAGCTTCCTTCAAGATATCTTTGGTTCTACGTTTCATGAAACATTGCAGAAGACTATGTAGTCGGCGCATTGCAACGTCTCCCCTGCCATTTTTCATTGGTACCTCGAAATGATCCTTCCACTCACGAAGGTCATCGTATGGCTTAATTCGGAGAAATTTCACCAAGCTCTGCAGTTCGTCCAGATTGTTCTGCATTGGAGTTCCGGAAAGACACCAGCGATATACGCTACGAATATCGCAGCACGCTTTGGTAGCCTTGGCGTTTCTGTTCTTGATCGTGTGCGCTTCATCTAAGATGACGCGGTACCAATGGAGACCAAAGCAACCAGTTTTCAGGCTCTCGCTGGAGTTGCCATGCTCCGACACCAGGATCTGGTAAGTTGTGATAACCACATCGTATCGACGGAGATCTTCGAAGCGCTTCGTACGTTGCGGTCCGTGGTGTACAAGAACTTTCAGCTTATGGTCTTCGGTTACTTTTTCTTTCAGCTCGGATTCCCACTGTCGGATGAGAGCTAGAGGTGCGACAACTAACGTTGTCTTTTCGACTCCTGGATGCTTGTCCGCTGGTTTTTGGTTGCTCAAGATGAGTGCTATGGATTGTAAAGTTTTGCCCAAACCCATGTCATCGGCAAGGAGGCCACCTTTGGGTACCTTTCCTTTCTTGACAGGACCGAGTTCGCGACCTTTCATCCATTCTACGCCCTCGACTTGGTGAGGTAAGAGCGGAACACTAAGTCCTTCGACGTGAGACTTTTCTTCTCCATCTTCTTCCTTCAATCCCTTATCCTCCTCGTCTTCTATTGAACCCTCGAGCAAAGCTTTGATATCAGAGGCGGCTTGCTTTGGATCGACGTGGGTGGAGTAGATGCCGGGTTGGCTGTAGATCGAGATTGGGCCGTCCGGGACTGATATCGGGTTATTCGCTGATCCTATTGGACCGGGCATTGTGTTGAACATGGGAGGAGGTGGCGGCTTCTTGTCCTTAAAAGAAGGCTGCAGTGGCCCTGAGATTCGTTGTGGGCGGTGGTGTTCTGGGCGATTTTTTGGTTGGATGAAGAGATGAGCATATTTATCTTCGAGGTTTCCGGAGAAAGCTCGCGATTTGATAGCAGGTGCAGACGCTGATGCTGATGCTGATGCTGATACAGGAGCAGGCTGGGAATTTGAGGCGGTATTGCCGGAAGCTAACGCTTCAGTGCCTATGAGTGAGCTAGGTGTTTTATCATCAGGCCGGTTGGCCTTGTTTGTCTTGTTTGAGGAATTGCCATTTGTTTCGTTGGATCCCAAAGGGCGCAGCGGCGCCTTGGGCGGTGTGTGTTCTTTAACCATGTTGGAATGATCGTATTGCAGACGTTGAACGTAGTTGTCACTTGAAATCCAATTCTTGAACTCTTCAATTTCCTTCTCAACCCGTTTATCTCGTTCGGTATATTGGGGCTTTAGGAAGCCAGGTGTATCAATCGACTTAAGGTCGTTCCTTGGCCGAATTCCGAAGTTGTCGCCCGGTTTTCTAATTTGGATGTGAATAAACTGTGTTGGGTTGTTGTGGAGTGGGATGATTGTAGGTGGGGTGGTAAACAAACCTCATGAAAGGTCCAGATGTGGAGAGTGGGTAATAGAGAAAATTAGCGGGTGGTTATGGGAAGACTGAATAGTATGTATTCTTGGACAGATATTGACATATTATTACAGCTTTACAAACACCAGGCTCGGACAATTGTTTGTTTTGGCCGTTTGGAGAATTAACTCTGCTGAAGGTTGTTTACTTTAAATGGCCAATGACATAATTTACCGGGTCAACCAACTTATCAGCCCGCCCATTGTATGGCCGCCTTATCTTCGTGTGAGCCTTGAGGTGTTGTAGGATGTACACTGTACCGACTAGTACCGAGTCAGGCAACAGCCTTGGAGGATTTCATCCACATCTTACCGGCTGGCAGGCAGTTGGCAGAACGATGATTATCACCCCACTTTGGCAGCTTGGTTGACCCATCTTTTCTCCATCCGTTGGGGGAACCGTGCGCATGAAAGTTGGCTCACGGCCTCGGTTCCGTACCGGTACCTTACTCGAATTTAGGGTTGCACTAGGCTTGCATGGAACCTTGAACTATTAGTGGAATCGTTCTATGTACATCTACGGAAGCTGCCATGGTACAAACCTGCTCGAATTGCCGAATTCTGGCTCTCGCGTGACGCTACTACTGCTGTACAACGTCGCTACGCCGCATGATGGAATTCCTCCTTTCAATCCTCAAAGTTCCCCCAATTTTTCATCTATCAATCCAAAGCAGCGAACACGAAGACTTTTTATCTTTTTTATCTGAGTAACGCAAGGGGGGAAAAACCGTCGAACGCGGTTTCGGATATTTTATTGTGAACAAACAGAACATACATCATCGCTCGATGATGATGATGATGGTCTCGCCATCTTCAGAAAATTCAGGCTAATCATATTTAGTACTACGTACATTGTATGTGAAAGAGAGACAACCTGGGAGGTTGTCGGGGTTGTCAATCTTGTTTCGTCGACTTCGGTCGATCTGTCCGACTCTTTGACACTTTTAACCCTTTTAACCTTTTTTTGCTTTTTGCTTACATACCTTAATACTACCTACTGCCTACTCACGATACACAGTACGAGCAATTTACCCCAAGATCTCAGGGTCTCAACCGATTCACCGTGCTCAGTTACGCTCAGTTACAGACTGACAGTACCCAGTACCCAGTACCCACCCCACGATGAAAGGAGAAGACCAGAACCAAAACCATCAGGACCACCAGACAAGAATCCCACATTAGTCGCATACCTAGTCACATAGTCGCATCCTGATAAGACACACCCATACTTGTACCTAGCATCACCTTCAACCGAGTATCAAGCACGACTCTATTGTGTTGCAAGATCGTCGAGTACTTATTGTAACATACTAGATCGGATTGTCACCGGCTTTTTTTGTCCTTATATTCCCGAAAAGATGTGGGAATGACACCCTATTAGCTCTGTTTCTGTTTCTGTACATACAGCTTACTTTACATCCTACCTGCTTGCATTTCCCATTCCCCATTCCCCATTCCCCATTTTCCACACCTTTGGACACCTTGAATGTACGCGGTCCGCGATAGTGTCACCATTTTATTTTCGACAACCAACAATACCGGCAGGTTTCCGTCCTGTCCTCCCTTGTCTGGCCTCAGATCTGTCGTGCCACGATTTTCGAACCAATTACCAAGACTCTAGGCTCACCGTCAACGCTCGACTCCCGACTGCTTAGTTCTTCGCGCCGCCATGGCTACGCCTACAGGCCACAACGGCTGGGCCACAGCCGACGATTGGGCCTCACAAAGAGACTATATTACAACTCTCTGGTATTATCTCCCCACCTCGATCATCTCAATCACCTCTATTGTTAATTTCTATCCCTAGCTAACGTGCAGTTAGTATGTTCAATTGGCTCCCCATCCTACTGCAGTCGATCGCCAAGCGTGCTATTCCTTCGCCGTTTTTAGCTCCTATCTTACCCAGGTTGTCCTTGCTTTTCAAATGGACTGTCAGTTAACAAGACGACTACTAGATCGAGACCAAAATAAAACTTTGAAAGAGATTATGCAAATAATGCAAGACAATCACCAGTTCTTTGCAACGTGAGTTCCGATGAACTGCAACTGATCCTACAGTTCGTTGTCAGTGTTGGCGAACCATCTAACCGGTTAATAAGTGTGAGGATGTACAAAGCCCGCTTTCAAAAATGGGGCATCGAGAAAAAAATCAAAGCCTCCGAAGCCGTCGAGATCTTCCGCCAACAGACTGCTCGCGCCGCAGCTGGAAAGCCAACCGTTGCATATATTAGAGGCAGACGGATCGATCCGGATCGACTACAACGCTATCGATATCGTGCGGCGCCACTCATCTCGAAAAAGATCATGCGTGCCGAAAAGGGTGTAGATGAAGACGGATCAAATACTAGAATATCGCAGGTAATATGTCGAACGCCGTCGCCGTCGCCGTCACCCGATGCGACCGATTCGAACGTATCTATTTCCCCTCGCGTTGAGGAACCCACCGAACTGAGAGTGCCGCACGAATGCATGCAGATCCTCCGCAATTTCATAAATGGTGCTTTCGATAGCGGAATATGGCAAATGGCGGCGAAGGGAGACCGAGCTGAAATGAACGGTGCTTTCACCTGGCAGCACTACGTAGCTTCGTCACAGGGATTGATTCGCCATGGCCGCATAAAAGAAGGCTTTTCGTTGTTAGGCATGTGCTTCGATCAGTATAAGCTACAGTTGCAACAGCCAGACTCGATGTTCTGGTTGGCTACCTACAAGTGCGCGATAGTGCTCGCTAGTCAAAATAACAAGCTCGGTGACGCCTTCATCGACTATGCTTCAAAGCTTACAGCATTGATTCTGCCGCCAGGACATCCCTTCAACCAACTATGGTCTCGGGTTGTACTGACGGGCATGCGCGGGATGAACGATCATGCTAGCGCCATATTCGAATCTTATCTAGACATGTGGGGACGCCATGTCAATTCTAGGGAGACGAATACTACCAATGATATCCAGGGCGCATTTGTTTTTATTCAGCTTCATTGTACCGGCCTACTTTCATACAACCTGCTCGAAACAGTCATCCAGGCAATGATCACCGGGGGCGCGATCTCTAGGGAAGCTGCCGAATTCTTACTCCAGGAAACCAAGTTCAGATTGGTACTCACCTGTCTTGGAAGACGACGGATCAAGAAAGCTGAGGCTGTCACAAAAGAAATCATAGCCTGGCTAGATACAAAGCCGCCAAACTCTTATCCAGATCTCCGTTGCAAGGCGGCCTGGCTGATGTTTGAAGTCAAAGAACGCAAGGGGACGCAAGCAGAAGCAGTACAGGCCGGACACAACCTCCTCAAAATCTCACAAGAGATATATGGTCCGGCACACATCCAAACACTCGAGGCGATGTCTGCAGTAGAGAATTACTGCCGCAAGATAGGCGCCATAGCAGGGGCCGACCAAATGGGCCGAGATTTTGAGAGTAGGTGGCGCATCTTCCGTGATACAGCGGATGCCAAGAGCAACTTCCCAGAACAGATTGACCAACCATGGTATTACCGGTCGATCGAGTTGGGCGAGAAAGTAGGATATGTCCAAGAGACAGTCGAACTATTCGAACGATGTCTCAAGCTATCGGATAATTCTCCTTCTCCTTAGGCCATCGAAGGTCAATTACGAGCATGAGATACGAGTATGGAGCTAGCCAAATGGCTACTGGTAATGTGCGATGGCGATAAAGCCAGATGAACCGACCGACGCATATTTCTCTACATTCATCATGAAAAGCTTTGCTTAAAGATTACAAAGCTTACTCTAACTTGCTATTACATTGTCAAGATTTAACTCTTATATCTAGTTGATCATCTATTGTGGAAGCGTTTAGCGCTGGAGTTTTTAGGTGCTTTCGCAAAGGGGGTTGTCAACCAATTTTATCTATATGCTGTTTTATATATCTATGTACAGTATCTGTATCTACAACTTACTCTCTCAGAACATAATGATCTGTGCAGAATACCAGCATTTTCAGGACAGCATTGATTCGAAATGAATCGCTCAATACCAAACATATTTTCACATATCTACAATGTCCCTAAATCACTATCGCGTGAGATCCAAGGAACAGGCAGTCGCACAACAAATTGCTCTAAATTTTGTCTATAGGAGGTAAAAAACGTTGTCTTTTTCCAGAAATCAAAACGGCGGCCCATTCATCTCTAAGATCGTCTAGCGTCTAGCATGCTTTCCCTTGTTCATATCCCTTCATCCGAATATCCTCAATCATGCGCCTCATAATCGGTATCCCGGATACCGCGGTTTAAGCCTTGAGGCTGATCTTGACGGCGGCGTCGGTCTGGCTGCAGACGGTGGTCTGGCCGCCGCCGCTGCGGCAGGTGACGCCCACGGTGCCTTGGCCGGAGATACTGTTTTTTTTTCTCGGTTAGCTTTGTGCTTATTCATGTCTCATTTATCAAAGAGACGCTGCTGCTGCTGCTACTTACGCGTCGTGGGTAATTTTCAGGCCGAAGGAAGTCGCGCCGGAGCCGGCGAGGACGCTGAACTTGTAGGGGCTGGTGCCGCAGGCGATCTCGGCGGTGGGCACGCCGGCGGTGATCTGGGTGGCGCTGCCGCTGCAGTCGATGTTCTGGCCGCCGGTGCCGGAGAGCTTGAAGGAGGCGCCGTCGACGGTGCCGGCTGCGTTCGCCTTGTGGATGCTCAGGGAGGTGATGGTTACGTCCTCGGTGTTCTGGGCGAGGGCGCTGCCGCTGAGGAAGAGGGCGAGGGTGGCGATGGCGGTGGTGAACTGCATTTTGGCGGTTGGGTTTGGAAGCTGGTTGGTTTGTTGGTTGGAAAAGTGAAGATTTGGTGAGATGTGATTGATATGGATGGATGGATGTGTTGGATTGTGATGAGGAATGGGAAAATGCAAACCAAGGCGACGAGCCTGAGGCAGCTTTATAGATGTTCACGGAGGCATGGCGGCGTCGTCAACCTTCGATTTGCCAAGACAGCAAGCAAGACCAGGCTGAGTGAGGACATCACGGCGTGAGGTTGAGAGGCAAGGCTCAGTTGACGATTGTCCACGCAGTCCACGTCGCGATCGTCAGTTGTTGCATGAAGCTGCACCTGCTAGCTCAGGAACGCTGTGGAGCCGCGACGGGGGCTGCGATCATTGCCGGCTTCGGGATGTTTCGTGCTGTCATGAAATGCGGATTACATGAACCCGCTAGCCTCAGCAGAGCGTAGAATGGCCCTATTTAGGGAATGGAGGTACTTGTCTAGCTACGTTGATTGGCCTGAGGCGGTTCGAAACATGGTCATGAACAGCGGCCCGCCGCCTTACCTAGCGTCTGCGCTACCCCCCTGACTACCGTTCTGGCATAATCGTTCTCCACCGCCCGCCCCAGGTTTTCTCACGCCGCAGAGGACCAGAACGCGCGGCCGTTTGGACGGGAGATTGAAGTCTTACGGTGTGATCTGATCTAGAAGCGCTGATCTTGCGAACGACAATTCTATTCTGCAGGGCCTATTCAAGCTTTCAAGGTTAAGCTTTCAACGCAAGTTGTTCGCCCTTGGCAAGGCTACTAGGGAGAAATTTTAACCCAACCTCTAATTTCTAAGTAAGAACGATTGTCCTGCTCCGGTCGAGGGTGGGAACTATAGTTGCGATATTATGATGGCGGTGTTCCGAGAGGCAGTGCTTTTCGTGGTTGGCGTCATCATCTCTTTGAAACCGTGGGACAACGACGATGACATGGCATTGAGAACCGTATGAGCGAGGGGCTAGGCTGATGAATCAACTAGGTATGATTAGTTTTTCATGGACTTGGAGATATTACCTAATTACTTACCTACCTAGATGTCATATTACTTTCTCAATCGAAGACTGCCTAGTGTACGTATGGACTGGACTTCTCCAAAATCCAGAATTTAGGTAGATATTCTTTTTGATTAGAATATTTCAAAAACTCCACCAAGTGTTGACGCGTACAGAGGGGCTGTTCACTAGTTACATGGCCTGAATATGATCGTACATGTCGTCTATGAACAAGGCCATTCTTTTCGAATAGCCGTGGCCTGTATGAAGCTAAGGTACGGGAGAGCAAGGTCACCAACACCAATAACCTTGGAACGTGGCTCAAGTGAATAGCTCCCATTTTACAGAACAATGTTGGAACATCAGGGTTTCTCGCTCTCAACAGGCTCGGAAATTCGGGATCACATCTACCACAAGGCGTTGATCATGATAAAACCCATCAACATGGGAATATTAAGCTTCTCAGATTCCACAAATCATGAGGAAAACTTGGAGGTCAGGGGGATGGATAGCGGTGAAGCTGTATTCCCTGATGTTGTGGACGACAAGGTTTGGGAGCTTCCAACAGAGCTGTTGACGTCCCATCTAGGTGTTGTCTCTGCATTCTCTCCTGCAGAATCATCACTCCTGTCATCTTAAATCGACGAATCCCAATCTTCGAACTCTTCATCCTCGATGTCGTCCACGTAATCATCGTCCGTCTCATCGACTACACCGCTAATATCTATTGCGCTCATGGGCACTGAGTAGGGAGACTCGCACTTTCCAGAGAGCATAGCTGCCCTGACATCGGTTTTAGGGTTACGATTCATTGTCCCTCCGATGGACACAAACAGAGACTCATCCGACGTATGATCCTGAAGTTTTTTACGGCCATGTTCCCAAGCGACTGTCCGTAGATAGCCATCTATCATGACCATCTCCTCATCGGGTGCGACTTCATCATTGGTCCTCTCTTGGATTTCTCTTTTGATGAACCAAAAGTCGTCCGCGGAATATATGCCACAGCGCCAGGCCTCCTTCCCACCCATCGTTGTAATGACCGCGAAGAAAAGATACAGATCTGTTTCTTGTGGCGACTTGAAACGGATGCGCACTAAGCCGGACGTAACCAGCGAACTCCCACCGTCAAAGGCTAGGAACCTTAGCACAGCAGTGTTGTCATTGAGGATTCCTGGGGGATGTGTCTCAATATCATAACCCACGGACCCGAGAGGCGCTCCATGTTTGCCCGTGGACAGAAGTCGTGTTGCTGTTGGATCTACGAACAACAAAACGCCGTGCTTGGACACACGGGGTCCAGGTAGCCTAAGTAGTGTCTCAGGTCGCGGTACGTGTCTGGATCGGATGAACAAGTTATATCGTTCCTTTGTATCAGTTGCTTCTTTCGAAAGTATAGTTGGGCCGGTAGAGAAGCAACTTCTATCCAAGATATTGGATCCTGACCGTCGCGGATTTGCCCTCTGCATGGCAATACAAGCGCGCATGTCAGCACGTCCCCCTAAGAGCCCGGCGTCGAGTACAACGAACATCTGCGTGAGAGTATAGACTATGGGTAGATATATCGAGAGCCCTAGATTCGTCATGGAATATGGCATTGGGGTCTCCCACGCATCTATCGGTACATAATCCCCGGCGTCCTGGAATGCTGCTGGTGAAGGAGCAAGCATACTAGTCCAGTCAGATGGTACACCAATTTGGCTCTAGCAGAAGATAGTGTGATCGTTCGACGTTTTTATTATCTCCTCTTGGAGACGTATGAATGCTTTCGAGCCCTCGCCATACAAGAGTGGCATATTCATATTCACGTCGAATAACCCCACCAGACAGTATGCAATGTCTTCAACGCGCGTAGCCTCGCGCTGTGCCGCCCACGACATCTTCTTCGCAATGCTGACTGTGTGGAGATCTGCAACGTCTTGTAGGAGGCGCGTCTCGATTCCGGTGACTGCAGAGATATCGAGGGCGAGGCCGGAGCGATCACCAACCTTAGTCCAACAGGAGTTATAGAATACAAGCCTCCTTGGCGCGATTAATTCTTGGTGCGTCCAACCCCGACTAAACCATTTGCTATTGCGAAATTGGTGGTTGGGTATATGAGGTCCATCTTCTCTGTCTCCTGGAGAGTCCAAGATATCCGAAAGGTAGGCGTAACATACCTCGGAACCTTTATACCAATTGTACATAGAGTTGATAGCTTCTGTCAGTTCAGCTGAGCTGGCCTTATCAATACAATTGGTATCAATCCGTATCCACTCAATGCCGTCTTGTCGTGCTATCCGACATGCGCCCTGTATTTTTCGGTATCCGAGTTTTTCGGCAGTAAAAGGGGAAGGCTCTATGAATTCACGATAGCTGATCTCTTCTCCCTCGACCCATGTATGACTCAGAATCGCATATGGCGGAATTGCGTCCCCATAGAACTCTTCAAAATCCAGAGAAGTAGTATTGACGAGTCTCATCGTGTAGATGTTAAATTCACTGCGGTCTGAAGATTTTGGACTCGGTGGTGGAGCGCCTACAACTAGCTCGACGGATGGCGAGACGGAGGCGCTTGGGTTCTTGAGTCTTACCCATAACGGATCCCAATGAACGAGGTGTCTCGTTTATTTCTACCTAATAATAAGCAAAACTAGACCACGGCATAAAACTGCATATTCATGTAGCATCTCTCCAATAGAGGAGATGTTCTTGATAAGCTTAACATGATTAGTGTATTGCACGACTTTTATTATCTGTTTTGAGGGATGAGAGAAACCATGACCAATGAAACGAATGGCGAAGGTTAGATTCGCAATGATTCTGTCTTTCGAAAGTTGAAGTTGAAAAAGTTGAAGTCTAAAACGAAGAGTCGGTTTCAACTTCGATGACGAATTTAGATCTCTGGCAAAACCTAAAAACCTAGAGTTTTGTTACACAGCGTTTGCCGAAACCCGGAAGTCGATTCAACTTATGAATATTACCTAAGGTCCTAAAGCTTCTAAGTTCTAAGTCCCAACTCTCCAAAACGTGTAGAAGGAACGAATCCGAATTACAATATCAAAACTAATGAACTGCCTGTAAGGAAAGTCGGAGGTTCTTCAAACTGTTTCAAATTTTCGGATGGCTTAACCTCACGATCTGAGTATCACCTAACAAAAAAAGCAATTTAAACTTAGTATTAAATACTCGCTCTATCATATAACAAACCACCTGTATTATTCTCACAATTCAATGATACTATACAAGTATCATTACCTAGTATCTACTAACCCCCAAGATCCCGATCCCAATCCCCATTCAGATTGAGTTGGTCTCCGAGAACCTGACCCATCCCCCTTCCGGGGTATTCCCACCGACCTACATCTACATACGTAGTAGGCATGCAGGTACCAAGCAACAACTGAGACCCGGCATATGTATGTGCCAATGCAACAAGAATTTAGTCGATACAAGTATGCCACGGCTCGCAAAACCCTAGCCTTGACTTCTCAACACAATCTCCGCCCTGTCTCCTTTGCTCGTCACCAACTCGTACTCTCCCCTCTTCTCCTTAGCTACTACTCCCCCCTGCCCTCATCCATGCACTACCGATTTAATAAGCAGCCCCCTGCCTATAATAGTCCTGGGGTGCACTCGGCTCATTGCCGGGCGGCACATACGCCTTGTACTGCGGCTGCACTCCGCCTACACCACCTCCCGGCACCATCTGGCTTGGCAAGTTCTGCCTCGAATCAAAAGCCGGTCCGCTTGGGTGTAGCGGTGGCGGCGTCAGCACACTTGGCGGCGGTTGTGTTGGGATCGGGGGCGCGGAGCCGGTGGGCTGCGGGGGAGGTGCACTCGAGTCAAATGAGTCTTGGCGGTGTGCGTTCGGGTTATATGCCGTGTACTGTGGTTGTTGCGGCTGCGGAGGGTGGGACGTGATAGCTAGAGGAGTAGGCACGGCGGCTGGAGGCGCGGAGGGGGCGGGCGGAGCAGGGAGGATGGGAGCGCTTGGCGCGGGAGCGGTCGGGCTTGTCGCGTAAGGGTCTTCTTGGGAGTAGACGGATGCGGAGTAAGGATCGGTGCGACCCAGGTTGTGTGTCGCTACGGGGGAGTCGTACGCGGACGTAGCTAGTTCCTGGGGGTTGCCGTAAGTGCTCTGTGGCCGCTGTCCCACTTGAGGGGGAGGCTGGGAATACGCTTGGTAGGCTTGCGGTGGCGGAGACGAGGTCTGTATGGGAGCAGGCTGCTTGCCCATTGCTATCCGCGAAGGCTGCTGGTCCCTCGGTGGGTATTGCTGAGGTGGTGGCTGGCTAGCCTGAGGCGGGATCTCTGCACCTTGTAGGTAGAACGGAGCAGGGGCAGGCGTTGGCCGTTGAAAGGTAGGCGGCGGCGATGTAGCCTGATATTGCCCTTGCTCTATACTTACGTGAGCTCATTCCCTGTAGAGATGTCGAGGTTATACGTACCTTGCGGAGGGGGTCCTTGGGGTGCAGGGGTATAATATCTTTGAGGTTCCTGTTGCTGAATGGGCGGAGGCCCCTGAGGCGCAAAGCCTGGTCCAGGACCGGGACCCCCCGGAACTCCATACCCATGCGCCATCATCGGTCTTGGTGCGTATTGGTGGTAGTTCGGCTGAGGCGGGTGAGACATGGAAGATTCTAAGAGCGACTCGTAATCTCTTCTGGCCTTAATAAACTTCTCGTTTAGCTGAGTAAAATCCTCTTTCTTCTGAGAGTACTTCTCGATTAGTTTGATCAACTTGGGTCGAATAGCTAGAGTTTGGTGATAGAGTTTCTAAAAGATGTCAGCCGTCGTGAACAGAAATGGTCGAGGCATGCAAGACGTACCGATATTTCTTCATTATCCTCTTCCCTCGGCGACGCATTAGATGTGCTTAGCAAAGTAAGCAGTTTTTCAACGTTCTTGATTTCGGCGAAAACCTCGGCTTCCATTTGCGCCTCGCGTTGGAGTTCATCTGGGGTCGGGTCCGCAAGTTTCTCGACGTAGTTAAGAGGGAAAATGCCAGTTCGACCCTTCAACGAGCCCCGCCACCAATCCTTATAAACGGACTCGAGGACGGCGATAATGTCACCCTTCTTGAACTCGAGCTCGCCGGGCTCGGACGGTACGAAATCGTAGAGGGCGCGAACTCGTGATACGGTGGCAGCCGTTGTTCCGGTAGGGTGAGGAGGTATCGGTTCTGCCTGGTTAACAACCGCACTTGGTCCTACCCCTGAACTAGGTCCTGCGACAGCGGGACCGGGCTGGGGAGCCTTCTTTCTCTCCTCTTCCTGCAACGACAGTTTTAACGCCATCTGAAGCTCATCTTCCTCCTTCTGGCGATCTGAATCGGTAAGGCCGGTCTTCTGCGGGGCTGAAGGTGGTTGCAGCGTCGGGTTACTCTGCTTGAGACGATAGTAGGCATCGTACATAATTCCAAGATCTGCATCCTTGCTAAACATATCAGACCATTCCTTTGTTCTTTCGAGGACCTTAACTTTGACCTGTTGATGGGTGTTGCGGTCGTTAGCAAGTTTTAGTAGGGCATCGGTAAAGGCGCGGCTGGCAAGCTCGCGGTGCATGTTCTTGCCGCAATTTTGCGATAGCGCATTAGCGAGCTGATATAGTGGTTATTGTTAGCATCGAATCGCTGGGCAAATGATGAGGGGAAGTATGTGGCGTTTGGGCTACTAGCTACGTACCTCGAGGGTGTAGAGCTGAACATTGGCGTTGCGATGCGCTAGGCGCTTGATCAAGCTCTGAACTGCTTGGTTAGGTCCATTGGGATCGCTGGTAACTTTGTCGCAGACTTCGATAATCGCTCCCCAGTCCTCCGAAGTGAGGTTCTCGTCGGTCGCCTTAGCTAAACATCGGAAACTATATCAGTTTTATTACCACATTGGGGGGCTAAATGTGGTTACGTTGTAGTGTTGTGTGTTGTGCGTACCGATTACTTCGTCATATGGACCGACGGCTGTTCCCCGAAACATGCTGGGCAGCGGGCGGGAGAAAAGACTATCCCTTATGATTCGATGGGCTCGTCTCTCTGATTTGAAAATGGCGACCTCCAAATTCTCTCTCTATCTATGTTATTATATCACGTTAGGTATCGTGAGTACGGAAACGATGGAATGGCCGGGACGTATGATCTGGCGGTAGTAGTAAAGAGAATGGTGGTTGTAGTATTAAGAAATATATGAGGTAGGTGGTGGTGCAGGTGGTGGTAAAGGTTCAAGGTTCAAAAGGTTACAGCCTAGAGGAGTACATAATTGATGACGTTGGCCTGTGCTTCCTTAGCGTAACTTAATTTACGCTAGCCCGTCCAGCGTTCTGGTTCCAACCTCAGAACCTTTGGGGCAATGCATAGATGCTTAGCAGTGAGCAGCGCACCATCTACATATGTACATTGTAACCCGCTCTGCCTGCTAAATTTGCAGCTGCCTCTCCTGGAACTATCCACAACGCGCAACGCAATGACGTCCAAATATTTCTATCAATATCCATGCGCGCCTGCGCATACCTTCCATACCTTCCATGCTAGATTCAACTTCAACTGCGCCTCAAATTCCGATTTGATTTCCTTTAACCAACAAATTTTCGTTTTCGAGTTCGCAAGGCGGAGTAGAGGGCAAAGTGCTAGGTACAATCAAACCCTGAAAATACGAAAATCCTGCTCTCTCCAAATTGTGAACTGGGCTGCAGGCCTTTTTTCGTCGTCTTCGAACCTCCGCGTTATAATAGTGAACATAATATCCCGATACAAATATGTGCCTATTTATCACTATCAAGGAATACAAATATCAAAATTCCATCGCATGTATTCATGTAAGATATTGGTAGTATATGTGACATGAGATTCGTTTAAATACCTGCTCCCTAATATACAAGCCAATGCCGAGGTTAGTCCTTGGTGGCAAAGAGTTACGTCTCGGCGTTTTGCACCATATTCTTTCTATTCCATCTAAAGGTGCCTTATAGGATGATGTGACTGGAACTTCTTCATCCTGAGCTACCCCAATATGTAGTCTTATAGCAAACACCTCGTCCGTAAGTCCCGTAAACCTCGGGTTAAGAAGGACGTCCGTGAGCAGAAAAGCCAACCCGCTCTGTGATGCCCTCCACCCTTCCGAATGAAACGCCAGACGGTCGTCCTCGAGCGTGTCATGATAATGAAACTCAAACCCCGCTCTAGACTCCGGCCTTTAGTAATGAACATTTCCTTCCGTGGTACCTTTCAGACTCCTAGAAAAAAAAACATCCGGTGTCATCCAAATCAAATAATAATATCAATGACAATCTGTAATCATAGTAGATCTCCGGACGTATCCGTCTTCTGAAGAATGAAAGCTTCGCATCACATAACCCAGCTTGTTTCCCACTTTCCTATATCATCGGTCCACACCCAATACAAAGATTACACAACATCTAGTATGTAACGAAGAAATGCAAGATGCAAACTCACCGCATGTCATGGGCAGATGAGGTTGCACATAAGCTCATCACCAACGACGACTTCGATGGCTAGTCTCGTAACCTCCCCTGTCACCGCTAGATCCTACACTTCCGCCACCCCTAGCTTCCTCAAGACTGCGACGAGATTGTTCGCGAGTAATTTCTGACATGTCAAATAAAAGTGGTTCATCGTCCGGCTCGTCAGCAGCGGTGCCAGTTACGCCCAAGCCCGTAGCGCCGCCGCGTGAATAACCCCTATAGAATCTGCCGCTGGACCCAGCTAGGCTACCGCTCCCAGAGTGAGGAGGTGTGATGCCTCGGCCAGCAGCACTGCCGTAGCGTCTGCTGTAGGGTGAACTCGAGAACCCGGAGTACAAACCGCCCGGGGGTCGAACTTCACGCTCATTAGATTCAGATTCTTGCCCGAGCATATCCGGAGGACTTGTCGCCCTAATATCCGCGGCAGATTGTAGAGCCGGTGAATCTACCGTACTTACTGGCTCATCAGAGCCTAGTCCCAATAGCACGCTAAGACTGGGTGGTTCCCGATCTTCTGCCCCGAGACTAATACTGCGGTGGGCGTCAGCATCATCATCATCGTCCCCTAGCGCCCGATTCTGGTGGGCAACCGAACTAGATCGCCTGGCATGTGGATAAGGCCTCGGTGATGTAGGGATATCGATAGCTGTTGTACCCTCATGGGTGGCCTGTGCGATAACCGTAGGCTCTTCTGGAAGACCTTCCACATTACGCGATCGTGATGCAACTCTCGCGTGATGCGGCGCGTAGTCAACGCTTGAGTTCTCGCTTAGGCGAGATGGAATGGCAGGCGTGTGTGGAGTATGAGGCGATAACGGCTTTCCTGGGGACGACGATGTTGACATTGGCGGTACATTAGTTAATTGGCGGCTGGAAGAGCTAGATGAGCGCTGAAGCTGCATAGACGAGTTCATAGATTCGGTAAGCGCATTATTCGACTCACGCATAAGATAGAACTTCGAAAGCTTAGCTACCGTCTTCTTAGTCGCCGACTCCCCCTTCTTAGATGCGTCGAAGCTTGCTAGTGTTTTCTTGCTATCGATCATCTTCAAGAAGTTTTGGATGTTCTCATCATCAGTTTGAAATGACCCAGAACTACCGCCCGCGCCAATCTCATTCAAAAGACCGGAGCCCGGCTGGACAACCGAAGATGATAAGCTTTGCTTGCCACTACTATTTTGATCATCATCCGCTCTAGCAGCGCTACTGAGAGATGGCCGGCTACGGCGATGTCCAAAGCTACTACTAAATCGATTGGAGACAGATGGCCTTGGTGAACTGGCAATCGAATTATCTGCTGGGGCAGAAGGTGGCGCCCCTCGGAGGGAAGCCGGCATTCCAGCCGTCAATGAAGAGCGATTTCTCACATGCGTGTTAAAGCTCGAAGGGCGATTGAGGGATTGGGGCGACGGCGGAACATCGTATTCCTGCGGTCGAAACGCAGGCGACCCTGAAAGAGAGCCATGCTTAAAGGGCGAAGATTGGAAGGAGACAGAAGGGCGTCGCGAAGTATCTATCCCTTTAAGGGATGGCCGACGGGCGTGACCGGCAATTGGTAGTGTATGGGGAGGAGCTTCAACGCTCGCGGGCCTAGAATCAGGTGGTGAGCTGGTATCTGACCCTGGAGCTTTTACTGCCTTTAATGCGGATATAGGGCTCGTGCCAATCGGCCCTTCACCGTGAAACGTGGATAAACTACCGTATCGTTGCTGATTTTCCGTGATGTTCTGCGTATACCTGTGGTACGGAAGCGACCCAGGCTCGGGAATATAAGATTCAAGACGTCCATGACGAGGCAACGACGGCTTGAATAAATCATCAGATATGGCAATACCGATGCGTGAGCTGAACAAAGATTCGGAGTCCACTACTTGGAAGTTGCAGTGATTACGGTAAGACACGGAAACGTAGAATCGTCCTACAGGGACTTCGAGGTCACCAAACATAACATCGGTGGAGACATCCCCTCTACCAGGAAATAAGGGTATCCTTAGGGAGTCGGGTCCATACGTTGGTGATTCCCCCGAGAAGACCTGGCAGTGGACTGTTAGGGCAGGGTGAATACCCTTCGTCATAGAATTCCTGGCAAGTTTCCAGGCAGGCAAGAGGCCCGTAGTCGTGTATATAGATCGCATCAAGACGATCGCCTTCTTGTAAACCGTAGGAAGCAATTGACCAAAGTCCTCTAGTTGGTCGGGAGGTTTCCCTTTTAACTCAACGCGCCATCGTTCTAATACAAGGCGGGTAATTGGTTCCTTCTGGCGACCAGAACTGCTGTCGCTAGACTGGTCGAACGAGCTTAGAGCCTCAATGACATCCCATCTCTTCCCATTTTCATCCAATATCACCAAGCTTTGGCCACCTTTTAATCGAGTCGTATCGAGATAGGTTTCGATCACTAACGGAGGAGGGCGATTCTCGAAGCTGCCGCACTGTTTCCACACACGGAATTCTTCTCGAAAATCATCGATATCATCCGTGTCTAATTGAAACTATATCCCCGGACATTTCGTTAGATTGAGGAATCGACTTCTTCGAGATTTGGACCTACCCATTTACTCTTCCTCGTATCGGAAGACCTGCCTACGCGAATCGGAGTTACTTGCATGCGTGCCTGTAGTATTACGGTGCTAGCTTTCGAGTAGATATTCTAGATTGAGAACGACGTGTGAGTATTGACCGTTATATATAGATAACCGGAAGAAAACCGACCTGAATAATTTGATCCAATTTCTTGACTGAATCACGAGTAGGACCTCCATCTCCACGATTGCCTCCACCCAGTCCCGTCGTCGTCCCTTCCTGGGCTCGGGAGCCTGGTCTAGATGGCGGACCAGAGCCAGGACTTCCTGGATCTCTCTGGTTATTTGTTCTTGCAGGATTTGTTTGTTGTGACAAGGCGGGGGAGGCTGTACGAGGCGGGGCGCGGGGAGTTTGATGCATCCTGGAGTCGTCGAAGCTCAGGCTACGTGTAGCTTGATAGATACGTCGAGGGTCGGGACAGGCGGATTATTGCCCAGATGGTTTGCTAGGTAGATCGGACGATGCACAATATCGGCGGTGTCGTGTCTCGGTTACGATCGTGGCACAGATGAAGGGCGTCGAGGATTGTCGCCAACAGTATGAGGCGTCCTGCGAGGATCGACCTAGCTTAGATGGAAATGGGATGCCACCGAACTTTGGCATCCATTGTTCGTAACGGTCAAATATAGGGCAGGCAGACAACTAGGCATACACGGGGGTTATAAGAGGGGATACAGGCTATGAGGTTTAGAGGTTTAAGAGGTGAAGAGAGCCTAGCCTAGGTGCGGTGCGGAGATCGCAAATTGTTTTACTTAGACAGGCTGTCGAAACACGTAGGCAGACATGAGAGTAATAATACAGATAAAGAATCGACTGTGACGGATTGTATGTACGGAGGGTGCTGGCAACCGGCAGAAGAACGTTGGTGGGCGGCTCTGCTAACTGGATGCGGGTTGATGCAGCAAGGTTTCTGGTTTGTGGTTTGCGGGTTGTGATTTGTGTAGTTTGGAGGCTTGGAGCTAGCTAGGTAAGTCAAGCTAGGCGATTTGTGCCATGTCGATGATGCCTAGGAGTATAGGTATAAAGAAGCGTATAGGCAGCCTAGGAGGTATGGGTTTACCTAGTATGGGTATGGATAGGGGGAGCTGGAGGAGGTAAAATGATGATTGCGCCAATAGGTTGATAGGCACTGGACGTTTATGGATGAAAACCAGCCCTGAATGTATAGGTAAAAAATATAGGTCTAGGTATGTCAGGATGTCTAGGACCTAGGTAGGTAGGTCGGTAGGTAGGTACTAGGTAGTTTATGCTTAAGGCAATGAGCCGTGCTCGTGTCCGTGTGTTGTCGATGCGGTTAAGTTTAAAAGCAAATCGGTACGAATTCGGTTAGCTGATCGATCGGGGGATCCAATGCATCAGTCGTTGAGTCGATGACCTCAGAAGGTATATGAGTGCACGAGAGTAAGAGATGAAATAATTATGTGCTAGGTAAGTATGAGTGAGAGAGTGAGGTGAACGGTTTGCGATTAGTCGCAAAAGAATTACAATCTGAACATTTGAATACATGGAAGAAGGGGTCGGGGTCAGGGTCAGGGTCAGAGACAAGGGTCGGGTCAAAGTCAAATGTAGTGAGTGACTGTTCAATGTGTTCAATGCCGGGGATAGTCAGACGGCATACACCTCGTGATCTCTTCCAATCTTGTGGCCATCCGTCATCGGTCCGGACCGTTATAGTTAGAGGATTGGTGTAATTGGTGGAGGAAGAGGAAGATAGCTTCTCAGAGCCAGGTTGCTTGCCTTCAAAGTCGGGATTTAGGAATGTAGAATGTAGAATGTAGATGTAGATGTAGATGTAGAGACGGAGAAAAGATAGAAAGGAAAAGATAGGACGAGCCGACCGGCAGTGGCGCTGATAAGACTAGAACAAAGTCAGCCAAGACAAGAACAATGGATTGTGATTGGTCAACCATGACGACTTTCAGGGTTGTTAGCTGTTTTTGACATTTGTACACAATGTACTGAACAGCGAAAGTACTTTCATATGTACCTGGTAGTCACACCCACGATATTATGCATTTGAGTAGCTGCAAGTTAAATCCAAGGACGGGCTGGGGATGGGGATGTTGTACAATCTACAGTCAACAACAAAACCAGCAGTTTCGACCCAGGCAGCCAGGTGCTACTACCTAGTAGACAAACATTGAGAATTTGATACATCGATTGGTAAAGCTGATAAGATTTATCGAAATACTTTTAAGTTTGGCACAGATCTAATAACAAATGAGAAACTTGATCCTCTCATCTTTCGTCTTTCATCTTTCATCTCTTGTCTCTCATCTTTTCTCTTTCAACCGCGACAGTCTTATAAAACCAAACCAATAACCAATTCCTGCCGATTCAAGTTCAGTCTAGCCAATTCTATTAATACGACCCAATCCTGTGGATAGCGTTGGCAAGTGTAAAAACTAGCAAATAAAGGAAAGAAAGACATTGATCGATGCATGCAAACCGTGGATAATCTAAATGGCCTCAACCACACGCCACATGCCCGGCCTCTATTCTGCCTACAAGTGCCTCCAACGGCCTGGGATATGGATTACCGTTTCTAGCTCGATATTAGCTGCAGGATACCACTGCAGCTACACAGGCCACAGGCACGGAGCCACGCATATCGAGTTACAGCCATCCCCACAGCGCCAGAAAAAGACGCCAGACACAGAGCTCACCCCCTGTTTCCATCTACTAATTGGCCTACCTTACTGTTAATACTGCATACCTACCTGCCTAGGTACCTACCTACTATGCATACTATGCATACTACTCAAAGCCTCCCAGGACTCCCTTCTAGGCACCGTCATGATTGGCGAACCCGGCAATCGTTGACATCGCTCTGCTTCTTCCAAACGAAGCTAAATCTTCACCGAAAAAATTGCCTGGTCGGGTCGAATGCATTGGTCTCCCTAGGCCGTGCTTTAGGATTACGCACACTATACCCTATCTGCAGTCTAGTATGCGGTACTATATTCACCTTGCTGGACAATGTCATTAGGTCACATTTACAACGGTTCATCTGACCAACTCGCTTCAGTCATACCACACCCCTGATAAGATCCTCCCAAATGTGAGAAGAGAGACTGAACTATTAGCCGTAGATTGTTCCTGCGTTAGGAAAGTCCGGTTGCGTGCGACTCGAATCGTGTTGCAATTCTGACGGCTAACCCGGATTAAATACCATTGGGCCACTTCACTTGCTATAAGAGTCGCATATTGCTGCATGTATAGTGAGTACAACCACCACCATGTTTTTGACTCTAGTCGCCGAATAGTACGCGAGTTGCTATCAGCAAGTACTTTCCGAGGTGACGTGTCGATTATATATAAATGGCATCTATAACTACTCGCATATACGTTTTTGAGGCTCGAGCTCGCTCTAGACCAGACCTACTGGAAGCTCATCTCGAGCAAATGTGGTTTTCTATCTTTCAGCCCTAACAGCATCTCGCCGAATAAGCCATTGGCCCAGGAGAACCACTCTCGAGTCCAAGTAGACGCGTTGAACGTATCTACGGATTCGTGAATTAACCCCAGTCCGTCGGTTGATGAAACGAGCATCTGCAACCCCGCGACGATCTCGCTGTCGTCGTCCGAAGTTAAGAGTGACGTGATGATTGACATTGGCCACGCCTTTCCGGGTCCAACATGTGGGCCGCCGGTACTGGGTGCAAGTTAGCATTATTCCTTTGAATCGTGGTCTCATATAAAACCGACGTACCCATTTAGCACTGGCCCGTGCATATAATACGGGTTCCACGTCGAGAGGACGAATTTGCGCGTGTTCTGATACGTCTCGTCCGAGGCGTCCAGATAATCCAAAATTGGAGCGCTCAGTAAGCTGGGCACGTTGGCATCGTCCATAAAGTTGCTTGACCCAAACCCATCGATCTCGTACGCATATATCTTGCCCAACACGGGATGCTGCACCTTACCATGTGTCTCGATCCCATGTCGCACGTTGGAGGCAAATTTGCTCATGCGCTGTGCAAGCTTAGCATCGTGCGATTTCATTATATTGGCGCATTTTCCAAGATAGCTGGAGAACTGCATATTCGCCGGGATGAATAATTGGTAGATGGTCGAGTCGTCGGATGGCCGGAATGCGCTGCGAACCAATCCAGTGCCGCTTTTAACGGGGTTGCCGGCACCTGTGTTTGCAAGCGTCTCTGTTGCGCTGGTCGCTGTTCGTTGGAACGTGTACGGCGATTTGTTTACGGAGCCGTCATCGGCGTAAGTTCCGACGAGGAGACCTTCAGCAACGTCGAGAATCGTCTCGATTGCAGTAATCCATTGGTATTTCCCGAAAAAGCCTGAGTCTTTGGTTTGCGCGTAGTAATCGTGTGATAGCTGCAAAAAAGCCGAAATGGAGTCGAGCTCGTACTTGCATTCGAAGACAAAGCTTGTATTGTAGGAGGGCGTCACTTTATCCGTGTCCGCATACCCATTGTCCACCGGTGCAAGGCCAGATTCTGTGGGTGCTTGGAACGCATTGCAGTACGGGTTGTGGATAATATATCGCGACTGCAGATTGATCGCACCGCGAAATAGAGATGCTAACGAGTCCGGGCTGTCATCGGCCTTTAGTAACGATTTATAGCTGCGCATCTGGTTCGCGCTATCGCGAAGCCACATGGCAACAATGTCCCCGGTGGTGACGAAGGTGAGCTTGAGGGGTGTTAGTATCACTGATGAATCCATGCTTGGACGGGTCATTGTACCTCTTCGGTCGAATCATTGGCCGCGTAGCCTTTCCACGTTACAGTAGTGTCCAATGTGTTCGGAAACGCATTTTGAAAAAGTCGGAACAGATCTGGATCTTTAACTGTTCCTTGCATATCTTCAATAACCGCCTCGACATCTGAGGAGTTGAATTTTCGACACGCTGGGACCGGCCTCTGGTAGGAGAGCTGGTACTTCCCGGCCGAGAAAGGTTCATGTGTCGTCTTAGCATAGTCATCGTAGTTGGGGCATTGTGCAGAGACGGTACGGACAAGACCGGAGAAGAAGGTAAATAACAGAAGTGGGAGAGGCATTGTATTGACTTTGACGGCCCTGAAGGTATCTACATGGACAGGGGAGAGGGGAACATCAGACACGAGACATCAGGTCTAAGATTTCTCAGGTTGAAAGAAAGGGCGAGGCGCCCAGTGATATTTGAATATGAATTTTATCATTACGTTCTGGTCTTTGTTTGTTCTAGGCCATCCTTTCTGGACCGGAGATCGACACGCAGCTAGCCCTGCCACGCACGACGCACGCAGCTTGGAGAGGGTTTCCGAGTGGCCATGTTTTTTTTTCACCCCTGCAGGAATGCTCGGAGCAAAAAAAAGAGAGCATATGACGTTAATTTGACAGTGTTGGACGGCCACGATGGCAATGGTTCGAGGGAAATAAACAAGATTGGAGCCGAGATAGGTCGAAGAGAATGCGGGGAAAGCTTGGTTTGTCCAAAGGATACACCGCAGCGGCGGTAACTCACTGTGATTTTGGCTCATCGACGAATAATTGTTAGGTACCCCTCGGTCCGAGACATAGGGTCTCGGGGTTTTATTGGTAGAACTTCTGGGAGCATTTTCCGAAGCTCAAATCCTTCTTCTTTGCGAACTTCCTAATGAAGCTTGACCTAGGTACCGATTAGTGCTTCCCCGCCCTTGAGGCTGACAGTCGTTCGGGGTAACGTAGTATTAAGGACCTAGGTAGGTAAGCATGGGGTAGGTATTGAGGACATCCAGAATCTAGATACTTTAGAGCTTCAAGGTCTAAGAGCTTGTTTCGAGAACACACCGACTTTCTGTTAGGTATTTCGCAGGATATTCTTATTGTGAACCCTGACCCTGAGATGTGGTTTAGTTCCATCATACGCGATGGGTACAGCTGAAAAGACGTGATTTTGAAAGACGGGGAAATTTGTTTGTGTTGGAGCTGAAAGCCACCATGCGGAGAAATGGAGATCAATTTAGTATTGTGTTGTGCATAGTGCATAAATTTATACTTTCATTAAGCTTGGTGTATTTTGCTTTTCGTATTCGTAAATTTAATTTGCTGGGTTTTCTTATTGTTATTCTTACCTAATTTTTAAAAATCCAAATTCACCTCGTTTCTTGGAATGTCGCGATGGTTGAACTTATAATTACTTGTAGTGGCCCCGTCTACCATGTACGACCATAGGATCTGGAAAGCTCAGGATCCCGTCCGCTCTCCTAATAGATAAACCAGATACCGCCAGATTAGTAGTTGGGTCGGTGACGACCAGCGAATCCCTGGTGTTGTACATTTCTTTTTTTTGCTCTTCTCTCTCTCCTTCAAGCACGATGCTAATTGAGATGACGCGCTCTTTTCAATTCTCCCTATTTTAATGACTTGTTCTCATCCGGCTGGTGTTCTCCTAATTATCAGTAAGTTTCTTGACCGAAGCGAGTGTGCTTAGAACAAGCATTGTGGGTCAGCGACTAATTATTTAGTATGTACTATGAATCCTCTTGGGAGGAATTCAGGTCTAACCATATCAAACTCATCAGCTCACAAGTTGGGGGACTTGATTTTAAATTAACATTTGAGAAGCTATACACATATATTTTTAAAAGCAATGGACATGAAGTGGACTCTCTATCAAGACTCGCCCAAGACTAAGTTGCCTAGAGCGCTGCAACACTTTCTCGGCTTTACTTGATGCGTTGGATAAGCTTGTCACCGAGGGCCTGGATGCTGGACTCGAACTCGTTGTAGTTCTTCGCATCCCACTTCGCACCATTCTTGCCTGGCACGGCATCCTTTCCGGTGAAGGCAAGGTACAGGACGTCGTTCTCATCGTGGCCGTTGTTTCCGGTAATCTTCTTGCCGTAGCAAGCCGTGGCGAGGGAGATGGAGGCTTCTCCGACAACCGACTTCTGGCCGTCGGCGCCGTTCTCGTCACCCCAGATACCGTAGATCTAGGAGGTGTCATCGGTCAGCTCATCATCAATCTAGTGTATGAGAGGGATATGGTTCTTTACCAGCTTGTCGCCACAGACTACAGCCATGACGGACAAAGGCTCGATACCGTGCTTCTGGGGGTCGAACGACTTGAAGCCGGCCTTTCCACCGACATTGCCGAACACGACGTAGGGGTGGATGTTAGCATCCAAATCTCGAATACCCTTGCCATATCCCCTCACGGTGTCGGCGAAAGAAGTGATCGACTGGGTGTCTCTCGACTTTCCGCAGCGGCCGTCGTCAGCAGCGCTTTTTTGCGTTCCGTCGCAGTCAATGTCCATGTTGGCGAACTGGCCATTCTTTCCGGTCAGGTAGATGACCTTGTCGTCCTGAAGGTGGTCGCCGCAGTAGCAGAAGGCTATAATTCTTAGTCTGTCGTTAAGTGGTTCCTGAGAGGTATCACAATTGCTTACAGTTGTCGTTGTTGTACTCGCTGTAGAATCCCGACGCGAGCGCGTTGCTACACTGGCCCTTGCTCTTGATGCTGTTGTAGAAGTTCCTCACGTTCGAAGGCACGTCTCTGGCCAGAGAGGCCCCAAGGAACAGGGAAACGCTGAGGAGGGTCTTGAGAGACATTTTGCGATACGGGAAGAGGGTAAGTTGCCTGAGACGGTTGATCGGATATCTTGAATGTCGAGCTTGAGCTTGATGAAGATCTGGAGTTGCTCAACGACAGCCAGCCGTTATTTGTATAAATTACTACGGTGGCTGCTTACAGACGATCGTATGTCTTTTCCAGAAGGAGCTTCATTGTGCGGTCCTAATTAGCTAGCTAACTACAAGGTTGTCGGCTTCATGCCAGTCTCTCAAGCCGCACTATACCTAATTACTACTCAAATAGACCGGCATCTATATTTAGAAATACCCCTTCCGGCTCCTTCCAGCGATGCAGGTGAGGCTGCGGCTGAGGTACAACTACCATGAAATTAATCAATTGGAGTGTATCACGTAACAGATAATCCCCTGATTAGTCGCGGCTAGAATATATGATGACAACGATTACCTAGACGGAGAAGGCTAATGGATCAATAGGTTTCTGACTGATCTGCCCAACGTCATCAATATTTGCCGGAGTCGTCTTAATGCTGCGCGAGAACCGTGTTTATTTTTTAAAGCTGATCCCCTATTCGAGAGCTGAAGGGTATCATGCTGTACGCTATCCTATAATAGGCTCGCTTTCGGTACACATAGCTCTGTGCTGATCAATTGGCTTGTTCGTTTAAGCAATTGAAAGCGTCAGCAACTCCTTAATCTACACTTCACGCCTTATTTTTGCGCCTCCTTCTAGACCTAGAGTAGCAATGCTAAAATTAAGCATATTGGAGATCTTCGCTTAATAGTAAGCAAAAAAACCCTAAGTCTTCACAGCTTTACAGTCAATTGAACCTATTATTTCCTTCGGCAGAAAGACACTGTCTTCACTACAATCTTGCACTCAGAAAACGAATGATCGACATATATCAAACATTTTCGCCATGTGCTAATTTCCTTCACGTACGACTCATGAGCTCATCCAACTAATAGTTTGTCGGATAGATCTGATTCAGATTTATCGATTCCACGGAGCTTGTATAGGCTTAGGTAGGAGGTAGGTAGGTAGCTGTATGGGTGAGTAATGAGATGCGCTTAGCAGATAATGTCCTCGGCTGATGATATTCCTAGATCTGCAATTATAAGAGCATACCTGCTGTTCACTAGGCTCATATATTTAGTCACCTCTTCCACGGCGAGCCAAGTGTGTTCGGACGACTTGGTCGCGTTAACATTCACGTCACCTGCATGTTTGTTGATCCATTCATTATGTCTCGATTGAAGGCATCTAGCACCATCGATACATTCCAAACCATTCATATGCGTAAAATATGGTAACAGTGTTGGCTAGGGCCCTAGAAGGGGGTTAAATGATTGTATTGAGTTGGACTGTCAATATGTATAGTGAATAGATGACTCGAGCAATAGGATCGATCTTAGCTCCCGACTTAGCTCCCAAGAAGCGATATCCGGGCATCCCTCCATAATGCGCTTCTTCCCCAACCTTAGTCGCAGTTGACGACAATCCTGGCGCCACCGGCCTCGCAGTGGTTGTTGTTGCCAGAGCAGTGGTAGTGGTTCATCTTTCCACAGCAGACGGCTTCGCCGGTCACCAAATGGCAGAATCCGCGTCCGCCACATTGACCGCCGTCGTCAAATCGGCATTGCTATATAGAGAAGGTTAGAAGGGATATTTCTGTGTCAACAAGGATACTTACGCCGTTTGTTCGTCCTCGGGTTTCGAGCAGCTCGGGCTCTGCAGGCGATGCGGACACAGCAAGAGGCATGACTAGGCCAGTGATGGCGACTAGGGTAGCGGTGATAGATCTGGCAAGCATGGTGGCCGTAAAAGTGGTATTTATCTTGAGATGGAGGTTGGAATGCGAAAGTAAGAGGTCGAGAGTTGGTTATGAATGGTTGAACTGAGCTGTTTGGTAATGAACATATTGAACTTGGGCAGGAGAGTCAAGTTCATTTATACTTCCTTGAATCTATTTACAGGCTCGTATAACTGAAGATGGATCATATCACATGTTAGAATGTTTTGATGGGTCGTATAAGTCACCCTATGGAGGTTGAGGGCTATGGAGGATGCGCTGTCGCATATGGAGGTGGATATGGCTCTGCGCTGGAAACGATCTATAATAACTTCAATAGCCATATTATATGGGATCTCTTGCAAACATCTATACGACTTGCTGGAGTGAAACGCCAGCTTGGCACATTTGAGCTTATGTCCTTGTCATGTTGTCATTTGATTCGATATGGTAACATGGACAGCTAGACTTAACTTGGCACTGGCATTGGCTTTAGAATCAAGCAATTATTTTTGAAACGTGAAGATCATCCTCTGCTCAGCCTTCAGCGAAAATCGCAATTCGTGTCGAGGTTCGCCATTTGCGGCATTATGGCCTAAACTCGGCAATCTGCCAGTGTCATGGTTTTTTTTAGAGAATACCTAGGTACCTACCTAATAGGTCATATTTCAATATGAGTAAATCGAAACGGTAACCATCGATTGGTTACTTACAGTAATCATACCTGATGCCCTTCAGGCCAACTACAGGCGCTATCTATTCGGCGCGGTGGTCCTGGGATGTATGTACACAACGCCTGTAAATTGTTATAAGAAACCCGCCATGATGCCCCAAAAGCCCCCGATACCCCGACCTTCTCCTGGTTTGAACCGCGCCCAGACGGCGGACCAGCCTGCCAGCCCAACCAATAAATCGACATATTCCAGTATTAGACCCCGCGCCAATCCTTTCTTCTTTTACTTAAAACGCATCATCCATTGGGAAAGGCATCATGCCAATAATAACCTCGCCATACTCTTCCTGTTCTTCTGGACTGAGATGGCCAGTCCTAGGGATGATAACGGATCGTCTACTCTGGAAGAGCAACGAGAAGGCCGCTGCAACTACGGGTAATACCACGAGGTCGAAGTCTAAGATTCCGTCGAGAGCGCTGTCTGATTTCTGAGACAGGCTTATAACAAAATGTCCCATCAACACCACCGTGCCGAAAATGTACCGACCCTGATGATGCGTGACATTACGGGACTGGAGTAAAAGAAATAAGGTAGTAGTTGTTAGTGAGACGAGATACACACTAATGCTCTTGTTAGCAAATGAATTCAATTCAAAGTATTATTGACTCACGGTATGAGAACCGCGAAACCTGCTCGGTCGTCCCTACGAAGAGGAATCAACGACACGGCCGAGGCCACGGCAGTGAAACCAGACCCGATGCGCAGTTCTTGCCCAGCCATTCTTAAACCCGCACCTAAGAGTGGCATCCCAAGTGTTATAGCAATAGCCAATGCTCTCATGAGGGGGTTGCTATAGGTACGATGGGAATAACGAATGGTTGTACCGTCGTGGCTTTTGCCTTCGACCACCCCCTTTACGCGTATAGCGGCTGCGTTGGGTTCAATGTCTGGAACATTGTGACGAACCTATACTTAGGCTTAGTAAGTATAGCTTCATAAGGGGGTCTTGATTTTAAGGTAACAGTAATCGTAGAGGTCAAGTGTAATCAATCAAGTGTGTTCGTTAGAGAGGCTTGGAGTCCTCTCCCTACTCGTAGTGAATAGACTTAGATTGATAACTAAAGAACTAAAGTGAGTGACTAGATACATGGAAAATGCTATGATTATATAGATATCCTCTCTTCCTTCTTCTGTATACGAGGCCACCGTGATCTGGTTGATCTGGTTATGCGTTCAAGATCACGGAGATCAGTATAACTGATCTGGCTGATCTGGTTATGCGTCCAAGATCATGGAGATCACTTCCGGCCGGTGTTTTGCCGCGATTGGTCGTAGATGTTTTCGTTCGTGGGTCTTCTTTCGAGGCTTAGTTTTCAGGATTGTGACAAACATCTTTATTGAAGGATAGGCGACTTGATGGGATATGATTTGTATCAGCAACGCCCGTGTTTGAATGCAACCACGTCGCTTCATGGGGATTGTAGGGCGGATTTTCTTGTATTCCTTCTCTGGTAGGATCTCTATTTGGCGAACATTCTGTGCTACATATACGCTTAGTTTTGGGGGGGTTTGGGGGGTTGGGTCTGCCTCCAGTCCTATCGCATTTGGCTCGCAAACCCTTGGCTCCCACATAATTTTGAGCCGTCTATGAGGCTTGTGTATGGTCTCATTTTAGGAGTATATGACTAATGTGTTCGAAGAAGGAAAGCAAGCTTTCGCCGAGGGAGAGGTTAGGAAGCACATTCTCATGACACCTCTGGCTCGTGCTTCACAGGATGAAGCAAAGGCTTCGGACGGTCTTACCGAGAGAGAGATTTGCAGTAGGTGACATGTTCGTATTCAATTTCGCAGGTCGTGATGTCACAGCTCATACTTTTACCCTTGCACTATACTTTCTTGCGGCTCATCCAGAAGTCTGAGATTGGCTCTCCGAAGAAATCTGCGTGGTTTTAGGTGATGGTCTGGTATCTGAATATGATTATCGAGCTGATTTCCCACATCTGTAGCGCTGCTTGTCCGTGATGTACGGGACAATACGTCTTTGTACAGTCGTACGGTGGGAAAATGTTGCAAAAGGTGTTACGAACCCGTCTACTACTTCTGCCTAACTGACTTCGTAGAGCGGATACGTACCCTGGGGTACTTGGTTTTAAGGTAACAATACTGTAGGGTTGACGATTCTGTTCGTAAAAGAGATTTCATGGGACTCTATATTCAAGTGCAGTCTGAATACTTAGATTGAAAGCTAGAGAACTCAAAACTAAATACAGTAGGAAACTTCCATTCTTTATATACTAACTTTCCTTCCCTGGCGACCGGATGAATCGACGAGAACTAATCGTGAGTTCGTCGATTCATCGTTTCAGTCACCTGATTTTCGGATTATTATTTCTTCCGATGATCGTATTTTCGGATCGTAACAAAAGGAGGTCTGTTGCAAATCTAGGTCATGACGGTTAAGCGCTGTCCGCGGTCTGCCTCTCAATTAATATCATTCTCATCTTATTAGGCATAGTTCCCCGTAAACTACTTGATTTAATTGATTACGTACAAGAAGCTTCTTTGTCTAGATGCTAGATGCATCACTCAATATCACAGCGTGGACCGAAAGACCTAAGAAATGACAATAATATTACGCAAAGAACTCGAAAGTACCCCTTTCCGGGAAAGGCAGTATACATAAACGGACGTCCCTTTGTCTACTACACATCCAAGGCTGACTGCTAATAATTCCCTCTTCTAGAGAACACCAAAGCTATCTCAATCTCTTCCTAGACTAGTAGCAACCCTCTCGGGGGAGGTTCCTAACACTTAAGCCCTAGGACATGGCAAAGAGGAATCCCACAAAATAGCAAATCCAGGAAGGAATGTCGGCTACAAGGCCCCTGGTCCGATTCATGCGAACCCAATCCGCCATAGTTGCCTGGTTATCTTTATCCTTCTCGTTGATGCGCTTCAAGATAGCCATATCGTGCGGTCCAAATGCAAAATGAAGGGCGTTGAACACGGCACCGGCAGCGTAAAGATACCCAGCAATGCGTTGATTAGACCCTGAAGCTCCTGATATATCTAGACTGCGACCTTGGCCCATAAGGAGATTGTTCATCGATGTACCGATGCTCAAAGGGTAAAGTGCAAGGATCATAGCTAGTGAGGGTGGAAACCACCGTGCCTTATAGGCTGGGACTGTAGGGAAAATGCGTTAGTAATTCCTATAATAGGTCTGTAACCTTTGACCGACCAGGCCATGCCTGGTTAAGGCTTGTATATTGCGCGGAAAGAAATAATCAAAAACTTCTTGAAGCGCTTACTTAGTCTATTAGCTTCGGATCGAAGATCTGACCTAAAATTTCCGAAAGGGCGCAGATATATGTCCTCCGACAAAGTGAATGTCACATAGGATGTCGAAGATAAAAGGGGTGCTACCCGAAGGAGCGTGAGACCTGCTGTTGCGATTGGCATTGTTGTTGTTTTAGGGATCAGAAAATGGGTGGGCTATGGAAGAAAAGAGGGATAGATGAAAATAGGGTTAGAGGAGTTAAATAAATCCAGTTTACCATATCGGTAGGTGGCATGTACTCTGAACAACGGTTATTGCAGACCAACTTACACTCCCTTGCGTTAGCCCATAAATGATTGTTTACCTGACATGGCAAATGGCCACAATTGCTTCCAACACGTTCTCATCGGTTCTCATGGGGTGACTACCGATGATCCATCTTGACGAGCCTTTCGAAAGCCTCGTCGCTTTCATCATCCAAATCACCTCCACCATCCGGCAACGAAGATCGTAGCCGTCTTGCCTCCAATCGCTGCTTATCTGAGTCCTCTTGTCTAGAGGGGTCTGTAGCTAGCGCCTTTGAGTAGGCGTGCACACATCGGGCGAGAATACCCGTCGGTATTCTCACCTGTTTTCCAATAACTGTTGCTTTCTCCATTTCTTGACTGAATAGGTGCATACATATTTAGCAATCATCTAGAAGGGAGAGACTGGGACCACCCACATAGCGTCGGTGAACCGACCTTGTTTCATTGCCACATCTCCGCAACGGTAAGCACAATATGAGCTGAGCCAACTTAGGCTGGCTGATTTCCCTGATGCTTCTAAGATTTGTTTGGCTATTTCAACGTGGCGCTTTGCAGCATTGAAATTCTTCATTTTAGTCCGAAGTGAAGCGAATGTCAGGCGGCCACTAAAATACGTTGTGAGCGAAGTTCCCAATGTTCTACTAGGCTAGGCGGGTAGGTAGGTGGCGATAATGACATACTAAACCTGCATATACCAGCTCTGAAGCCCATCTGCAATTTTGAGAGCTTCGCCCAATTGGCCTTCAGCTTCGGCATACTTGCCCATGCAATAGTAATTCCTTGAGATATTATATCCCCATACAATCCTCTTTGGGAGGTTCTTGCCGGCCGGCCCCTCATAGATTCTCTGGGCCTTCTTAAGCCAAGCAAGGCCTTCTTCGTATCGTTCTTGGGCGCCCGCTGCCATTCCAAGACCGTTGTAGGATAGAGCCACAAGTACATCATCACGATGAAGCAGTTCTAGACGGATTTTGAGGCATTCCGTCATTTCCTTTTCTGATCTAGCGAATTCCGAGGTACAGAAGTGATGTATACAATTCAAGTATTGAAGGAGTGCCCATACAAGTTTGTCTTTTTCCTCCTCTCTGCATTTATGATAAGCAGAACAGGCGGTTTCAATCATCCCGGGGACAACGTCCGTGGTGTCATTATCATGGAGTGCGCTGCCGAATGGTCAGTCAATTGTAATTTTAGTAGGTAGGGAGTCGTTGGTGTACTAAGACGAGTTGGTAAGAAGCCTAACAAAATCAATCGTGGGCTTCAGCGGGCTTGGTTGGGTTTGTGAATCTTCGTAGTTCTTGGCAAGTTCAAGGACCTGAGGAATATATCGTTTATACAAGATCCACTCGTCATCATCAAATTTGCTCGAGTCCTGAGATGGAAGCTTGTCAAGTAATAGCTTGATAGCATTCTCAAAATCTTCCTGTGGATTATCCATTCTGGCTCGATATTCTGCTTGTACCAAGCGATGGACCCGAAAGCTGCGTTGCTCAATATTCTTTCTCACCAATGCCTGGTGACTTAGCTCCTCTATCGCATCGCCAAGACTACACCCCATTAGTTGATATTGTATGAAAAGCTGTTGGAATGGGACCGCATACCTTAGCTCATCGCCACAGAAAGAGAGTGCTTCAGGTAGCCTGCTAGAATCTGTCGTCGTAAATAACTCGGAAGGGATCGAGTCGGCAGAAAAGAAGCTTAGGACACCAAGGCACGCGCGCGCTTGGTCTCCGAGGTTGGTAAAAGAAATTTCCCAAACTGTGTCTAGTGAATGTTTATAACCTAAATATTTCCAGCCCTCTCTCTTTTGTTTATGTAATTTGTGCTTATGATTCATATAAATAGCGTAGAACTCGCCAATCGTATAATTTCTCGCGTTGATTAAGGCAGCCATTTGATTCAATGCAAGTGGCAGTCCGCCCAAGTCACTTGATACCTGACGTGCTGGAATGATTTCCTCGTCAACACGTCGCCTTTTAGGCGTCATATGAAGTAGAAAGGTTGCCCCCTCATAAATGTCAAATTCATTTACTTCCAAACCAATGTCAATAGGAAGTGTGGCAATCACTATATCTCTGGTAGTTACGAGAACAGCACCGTGTTGTGAAACTGGCCAACAGTCCTCGAGTACGGCATGGCTATCTATGTTATCGAATATTACTAGCCACCTGGCAGCTGGTATTTGGTTAGTATTTGAAAAACAGCTCGTTAGTTTTCGTATCTTACTTGTCTTTTGTAGCCAGTCTAACACCAATATCATATTTTCTTGGTGTGTCCAGGGATTCGCTTTTGGAAGTTTCAAAGCATCCAAAGCCGCATGGCTAAAACTCCGTTGAATAGAGTCTGAGCTTTCCGCGGATATCCAGAATACAGCATCAAGATCGCCGAGCCTCTTGTATGCGTATGCAAGCGCCACTTGAGTCTTTCCAATACCACCAAGGCCATATAAGGCTATGGAAGAGAGGCAACTGTTTGTATCCGCAGGTCTCAAGTGATCTTCTAACTGCTGAAGAAGCTCCTGACGCCTAAAAAATTGGCGGTTTTCGGCTACGGGAAGTGTATGGCAAGGAATAGCTCCGCTCTCCGCCTGGGGATTACCTAGCGAGAGATAACTCTGCAGAACTGTAAACTGGTTCATACTTTGAGCACGCCTTTCTGCCATCTCAGCCACATTCTCTATGTGACCCACAGCTTCCTTGATGTTCTTGTAGGCCGCATTGAACTTAGCCGTCAAGGTATCCCAGGAGTTCTTATCCAGCCTTACTATAAGACATTAGTATTTAATCGCATACATAACAATATAAACCAGCGTCAGTAGCACTGCGGATACATACTATCATCCCCTAGGCCTTCATTTCGGAATGTCATTATGATATTCAGCCAGAGAATGACAACTTCTTTGTTTACGTTTACTGTGTCAAATTTGATTTTCTCAGGATCCGCAATTTTGATCCTACACTCGTTAGAGTGTTTCAACTCAACGCTTATCGTTTCTAGCCACGTTATGATCTGCCTCAAGGGGCTGATAGAACCGGAACTCCCAAGAGCAAGCTTCCCACCATTAGCATTGTGTACGATGTTGTCAACTATTGAATATCCTGCCTCGTACCTTGAAAACTAGGAACAATAGCCCCCACATCATTGAAGTATCTACTGGGTTTGCCATCATATTGACAAAGTTTTGAGCAAAGATGTCGTAGTGATCTAGGTAGGGATGGACCAAACTGATTGCTTTTCTTGACTGTCCGTCTGGGTGTTCATTAGAGAGCTGTCCTAATTCTTCCCGGAATTTTTGCCTAGATTTGACCTGCAAAGCGCGTTTGTAGTCATGTTTTTCCAGGGTAATCTCGCATTGCTTTACTGCGTCCCGCCAAGATTGAGTATATATCTCATCGCTGGTGCGTTGATTCATTAGTTATTGCATTAATTGCATTATCTGCCAATGGTTTGCTTACTTCATAGCCATACATCCGTTGGCGCTCAAGGTTAAATATGGCAATTGCATGTCTTTGTCCTGGGTCGTTCATACTCAGAGCCTACACACAGTCATGGGGCACTCTTGGGCAATTGAAGGCGGATTGAGGGGCAGACGGCTTCGTGGGATTACCGACCACCTAATAAGTAGGTAGGTATCTACCTACCTCCTCTCACGTCATACAGCCTTGGAGCCTGCGCAATGATTCAAATCTACACGGCAATTATATGCGTCTGTGGCTTGGCTCTTCGGGATCTGTTTGGAGGAAATAAGTCACTTTACCAACCTTCAGGTTCGGTGGCACGCAACCATTACATTTTGGCTGCACCATCGCCGATGATACTCCAACACAGATAATACGCATGAGATTCCTACCTACCTAGAAGTGGATGCTTTCCCCCTACACGGATATTCCCCAACACACTATCTCACCCGATCCCGGTCTCAGCCAAGATAACCCTACACACCAATAATGCTACCCGGGAGAAACCCCCGTTATTTTAGATCAATTCCCCTCAATTATCTACAGCCTCCAAACGAGCAGAAAGCAGAATTCATTGATATATGCTATGGCAATGGGAAACCACATCATTCATTGGATAGTGGTTTGAAAATAGTCGAGGATATCGTGGAAAAACGAATGTTAGACTGCGAAAATTCCATGACCGGCTTACTAAATACGCTGTGGGCGTCCAACCCAGGGCTAACCTCCTATTTAGAACGGCAATTCCGAACGACGACTAAGATCGTGCATTTGATCAAGTCTTCAACCGAACAGCTATCAATTGATGACATTATGACACAATTATACGATCATTTTCACGTATCTACGGCTGACAGGAAGGACCATAAGAATGAAATGCGCAACCTAATATTTGCAGCAATTGGCTGGTCAACCATGCTGTACACGGCAGCATTCAAAGCTACACATATCAATTTATCCGTAGCCACAGAAATCCAGCTTACAGATATTCTAGAGAGGCAACCTGTCACACTTGTTCAACATTCGTGTGAAAGACCTTTAGGAGCCATGCTTCATAGCTAAGCTAACATACCAGTATGCGCACATACCAGGTGCGGTCCACTTACCATTTTTGACAAATCCTTAATATCACCACCACCTTCAAAATTTAATT